>BQNB010014332.1:30145-64568 GCA_026074375.1 Tanacetum coccineum
AAAAAAATAGCAAATAAAGTCCTAAAAATTGAGAAAAATAATTTTTAAACATAGAAAAGTCTAAAATGTTATAAAAGCTTAGAAAACTATTTTTAACTATTTTAAAAATTAAAATCCTATTTTTAAACTTAAAATTAAAATCCTATTTTTAAACTTAAAATTAAAGGCTCAAAAATGAAAATTAAAATCTAAAAAAGGTGATAATGATTTTTCTTAATGTAAACCTAAAAGTAATTTTTATAAAACTAAAAACTATTTTTTTGTAATTTTCTAAAACTTTTTTCTATTTTTTATGAATTTTCTAAAATTAAAACTTTTGAAAAATGATAAAAATTAATCTACTTAATGAAAAATTACCAAAAAATCAGGAAAAGTCTAACTAGTAACAAAGTTTATAAGAAAAATAAGAAAACTAGATAAGCAACTCAAATAAGCCCGAATTAAGCAGTTAAAGGCTACGGCTTATTATAAAAAGGCTAAAAGGGAAATGACTACAAGTATTAAATGTGGGGAAAGGTGAATGGATGAGCTATTGAAGCAAATGGTTAAGGCGTATGGGTTGTGAGAGGGAGGTCGTGGGTTCAAGTCTGGCAAACCCCCATTTTTGCTTCTTTTTTTTTTTGAAAATTTTTAAAAACCAAAAGCTAAAAACTAAAGATTACAAGTTTTTAAACAACTTTAATAAAGACAACACTAGCTCATACTCAATAATAAGCTTTAAAGCAGCTTATGAAGCTGCTGTTACAGTAAGTAGGGGGTTTGAGATTGTTTTTGCTTGTTGACACTTAAGAGCATGCACAAGCTTTAATATAAGCTCATTTTTCAAACAAAAAGCTGTTCTAGAATCCTAATGATGTGCATAAGCTAAAATTGAAAAGAGATTTGAGCTGGAAACACTGGAAGACAATTGAAATTTATGATTAAGGTGCCAAACTCAGAATGCAATGCAAAAAGCTATAAATCTTAATAAGCTAAAAGGCTAAATAAGCTATAATGGATCTTAAGCTTTTGAAGACTTAATCAACTACCTATAAGCTAAGAATTTAAACCATAAAATCTACTACTAGCAGCTAAGAATCTAGAATTAAAAGCTACTTAGTATTGACTACTGTTTTTGGCTTTTGGCTGTTTATGAACTTTTTTAATGCTAAAAATAACCTAACAAATAAGCTGGTAAACAATAAGTAAGTCCTAAATTACATTAAGCTATGACTATTCTATAAGTAAACTGAATTTTAAATCCTAAGACCTATATTTACTAACCTAAAATTGAAACAAAAAGTGACAGCAGTTGTAACTTTGTTACCACTGCTAGTGCAATTGGCAAAGGCCAAAGCACAAATGTGCAGGTGTCCTTAATGGACTAACCTGCACTACACACTCTTATTGAGTGACTCTAAACTCAAAGCAAGTAAGAACCAAGCCTAGGATGGCTTGGTAAAAATTTTAACAAGCAGAGATAAAAGAAAATTTACCCTGGTGCTAAAACACCAAAGTTAAACCATAACTTTTTATCAAATAAAAACTAACTTCTAAAAACTGAATTACTACTAGTCTAAACTGATAACAAAACTAACCTATACAAATTGCACAAGTCATTTTGACTTTTAAAGGTCAAATCACCTTAAGCCAAACACCCCTTATCAGGATGACAGAATTGATTTAGCTAATGAATTTGAAAACTAGTGAACACTTTTTAGAAATCAGATATTAAACAGCTAATAACAAGCTAAATAAGCAATCCTAAGCTTTCAATAAGCCATAAACAATAAGCTAAACTACTTAAGCTATATTTTTGGTTTTTTATATGGTTTTTAAGACAAGTAAATGAAAATTTAAGATCTAAGCTATCTAAGCTAAAAACAGATGAAGCATTTCAACTAATAAGCCACAAATCTATAGAGAATAAGAACAAAATACGCTACTAGAATAAGAAAATAGCAAGATCTATACTAAATATAAGCAATTTTTAAGCAATTTAAACTAGAAATTAAAGACAAAAGAAAGATAAAAGGACAAACTTACAAGTTACTTCAGCCAAACAGAAGCTTAAAGGCTCAATGGAGCTTATCTACTAGCTTAGATTATCTTAGGATAAGCTAGTAAACGTCCATGGAGATCCTTCCATTATGGATCTCTTCAAAATCTTAACTGATTTAATGAATTAAGTAAGATTTAAAGACTGATTCAACTCAATTTACTAGTTATAGACTAGTAGAGCTAATAAGAGCTATATAGGGAGCTTATGAGCATTATAGCTTAACATGAGGGAAAATGAAAGATTATAGGTAAAAAATGAGAGAGTTATGATAAATGAAAACTGGATTTCATTCACTAAAAAACTTTGATTTACTTACTTTAAAAGGACAATTAGAAAAACCATTTAAGAAAAATGTTCATTAGCCTAAAAACAAAATTTTTGCTAAACTAAAATGCTACTAAACTCTCCTAGATGCTGAATGTGTGTGAAGTGAGGGTATTTATAGGCCCAAGCTGAAGCTTCTAGTCTTCCCTTGCTCTGCATGCTCCAATCAATCATCACCATCCATTTTCCCAATATTTGGCGATCTATAATCCATCTGTTAGATCAATTATAATCACACGATTGCCAACTGTCATTCTTTTGTATGTGACAGCTTGTGCTGTTGTTGTGAGTGATATAGCGTAAAAACCCGGTCATCCTTGTGCTTTCTTTATAGCCACGTCCGGCACCCTTGCTTTAGTGGAACAATATGAGCTCTTGAGATTACTGATTTGACCCTGCCATCATGATATGGACCACTTGAATTGTCTTTCGTACCCTTTAATTTTGAAAAGCCCTTTGATTTTGACCCATGGTGAAATGGGGAAGACGGTGAATAGTGCCCATGGTTTGGGGCTCTTTTTTAACTGAAAAGGTTAAATTCAGCGTTCACACATCAAGCGAGTTTCATTTGCATGTACCTCGTGTTGTTCAAGGTATGAATACAATTGATCATAGTTTGTTGTATGAAAATCTCTTGCCAACTTTACATCCGTCACAAACTTACTCCATTCTGGTGGAAGACTGTTCAGAAACTTTGTATTCATTTGAATTACTCTCATTGACATATTGATAACATTCATGTTGTTGATGAGTTGAGTAAATCTCTAGTAGTACTGATACAGTGTTTCACCCTTCACAAAAGTAAACTTATCAAACTCGTCATACAATTTACATTCCTTTTCTTGTAATGACAATTTCGTTCCTTGCATCAGAAGCTTAACTCTGTCCCAAATCTCTTTTGAAACTTTATGATGATTGAAAATAGCATAGACATCCGATAGAAGACCTTGAAGAACAATATTCGTAGCTTTGCAATCGCAATCAGCTTAAATTTTTTCAGTAGCAGAAAGTTCTTCATACTTCTTTGTTCGAGTGGTACCATCCGCGTCAGTAATAGTTAGCCATATAAGTAGACCATTTTAAACTGAGTTAAGTATCATTCTCCCATTCTCTCTATTCTCCATGTAATGTTCCATATGACTTTTTCAAGAGTCATACAAATATTTTTCCAACATGGGAGGATGGTTGTCCGCACCAGCGATGATCATAAAGTCTGCTAAAGTTGTCATTTTAAATTGATTGATTAAATGTGTTGGGAATTATTGATTTGATGATACAAAAGAACTTGCTCAAAAGGATAAAGAATGAAACAAAAGGATCAAAATCGACAATATGGAATTCTACAAAAGATGGAGGATCCTAAAAGATCTCCTTAAAAGATAAAGATTGTAGATTAGGAAAGATTTAGTTTCCAAATACAATTAGGTTTTCTTTGTAAGTCTTATAGACTCTCTATATATAAAGAGATCCATAGACATTGTTTATGTGTGTGTTATGCGTGTAATTGTGTGCATAAGTAAAGATGTAGACATCTAGAGTATGTGGTTTAGCCTCAAGATCAAAGTGTCTTTAATCATGTTACAGTTAGGTAATCATTCTATATTGATCACATAGAATTGGGGCTTGTATGTGAATATAAAACCTTGTGAAAATAACATTGTTCTTTATTTAAATTCCGTTGCGTATCAATACTTTGTTATTTTCTATCCTAGTGAGTTTAAACGATTCTCAACAAGTGGTATCAGAGCTTGTTGCTTTGAGAAACTTTGCTAAGAAGACATAGATCAAGACTCAATACATATGGTGGCTGCATCAAAAGTGCCTATGCTCAAATCAGGTAAGTATGAGCTTTGGAGGATGCGGATGGAACAGTACATCCAGATGGTTGATTATTCTCTATGGGAAGTCATAGAGAATGGTAATGCACCTCCAATAACAAAACTTGTTGAAGGTGTTGAGACTATAATTGCTCCTTCAACTGCTGAAGAAAAGGCACAAAGGAGGTTAGAACTGAAGACAAGAAGCACTTTATTGATGGGCATCCCTAATGAACATCAACTGAAGTTTAACTCCATCAAAGATGCCATGTCATTGCTGCAGGCTATTGAGAAGAGGTTTGAAGGGAATGTGTTAGATATTAGAAAAAGACTCGGTCACCCCATGTATTTTACTGTTCATTATAGCTCGTAGTTTAATAGGTAAACGTATGACTTTCGGTATTGAACCGGGTACTAATACCCGGTGTATTGTAAGAACTATAAATACCTCTTCCAACTTTGGAAGAGGTAAGCATCTATTCATTTTACACATACTCTTTAGTGTGTTTTCATTAGTTTCTCTCTCAACCATTCTCTCTCTAACTTTCTCTCTCTAGATCTCTCTAGATCTATATATGTTTGTGTGAATTCAGGAACCTACAATTGGTATCAGAGCAAAGGGTGGATTCGTGATTGATTCGTGTGGCTAAACAAGATCAAAATTCGTGGCTTATTTTATGAAAAATACCCACGGCTCAATTTTTTTTTGGGTCTAATGGTTTGTTAATCTTGATCTTCTCTTGTTCTACACATCAAAGAGGCTAGGTTGTATCAATTTCGTGTGTTATACAAGCTCCAAGTTCGAAAAATAAGCTTTAAAAGGTTGGTGTTCTTCGTGGAGAGTTGCTTCGTTTTTGAAGATCCACAAAGAAATACATGTTATTGTATGTTTAATCTTCAAATACCTACTTAGGATTACAAGTATCTAGCTTATTTTCGTGGATAAAAAGCTTATTTGGCTCGATTTTGCTCAAATCGTCCTAGTGTTCTTGGTGGAGAGTTGCTTATTTAATTATATCTCTAGCCGGCGGTTTGACTAGCTAGGGGACAAGATCCACGATTTAAGGAAATAGTCAACGGCGGTTTGTTGACCACAGTGGCGAGTTGTGTTTTATATTAATAAAATATTACACGGCGAGTTGTTGAAACCAGGTGGCGGTTTGCTTAGGAGGCGAGTTACCAACTGGCGGCGAGTTGCTTATTTTCTTGCCGGCGAGTTGCTTAAAAATCAAACGGCGAGTTGCCTTATTGAAGGCGGTTTGACAGGTACCAAGGCGGTTTGAATATTTTAATAGAAAAATACGAAAAGAACCCCTGGCGGTTTGGACCCTCGGCGGCGAGTTGCTTATCGCGGCGGGTTGAACAAAACAGATAGACAGCGGTTTGAATTATCTACGGCGGTTTGCTGTTAAATCTTGCCAGCGAGTTGCCTTATTTCACCAGCGGCGGTTTGGTCACTATAGGCAGCGGTTTGATTATTTTATTAAGCCGGCGAGTTAGCAAAAATATAAGAGGCGGTTTGCTTGATTTATTTGGCAGCGGTTTGGTGATAGTTTGAATTTTTTTGTAAAATAAAAATTTTTATAGCTATTTTTAGCCTTATTTTTTTCACCAAATTTAGATTTTCGGGAATAAGGTGAAAATAATTTTTTTTTCATAATCCACTGCGCCGAATTCCAAACAAACCAAAATCATCGAGAAGGACTTAAACTATTAACTACCAACGATCATTCATTCACGGTTATCTAGTGATCTTGTAAAATCCCGGTAATCATTTGTCGGTTTTGATCATGGAACGAACGTAAAAATCCCTTATAAGTGACGTTGAATTGCATACAACCACAACTTCACTCATAACTTCCAATCACATCATTATCCACTTAGATCCAACAAAATCTTTCACACTTATATTCTAAACTATTCATAAATCATCGTCTATGCTCCAGTTATCACCTCCTCAACAGATCGCCAACTGCACAAACAATATCTGGAGCTGGTTCAATAAGATTCGCCCACCGATGCTTGGCACCCGGAAGTTATTCTCATTGGCTGTTCGCGTTTCTACGATACCTTGACACTAAATCGAATGGTGAATATCTGAGGAATGTGCATCTTTGAGGTCCATATACGCCCACGAGCGTACTCATTGCAGCTGTTGCAGCTAGCAGAAACTTCACAGTCGCTGCACATGAAGAAACTCGAGACAATACCAACATGACAACAGACGAACAAACTTTACTTTCAAGCTGAAAAGAAGCTATTTTCTTGATTTGACTTGGTATTGGAGAAGAATTTAAATTTACTCAAAATGTTGATGCATGCTACACAAACTAAGGAGATGTGGTAACGGCCATTGAAAGGCTACAACAGGGTGAATCGTTGAACGTACAAGATGTAAAGACCAATCTGTTTTGGGAATTTGGGAAGTTTACTTCTCGAGATGGCGAAGAATCATGGAGCTTATTACTCCCGGTTTATGTAAACTGATGAAATGAGTTGTCAAGGAACACTGCAAGTATAAACAATGCAACACGTGAATGTTCAATTTCTTCACAACTCAAACAGGAGATGGTCAAGATTGTGACGGTTGTCAAGCATGCGAGAGGAAATAGACACCTAGTCTCATATCACAGGCTGTTTGACCTTCTAAAGCAGTTTCAAATGAAGGTTAATGATATCCTGTTCTGAGAGATTAGCCAGAAGTGCAAATCCGTTAGCACTTCTTGCGGCTTGGGCTAAACCTAATATTCAGATAACTTACTATCAGGCACAAAACTCAAAGATCGAATGCAGCATCATACATGAATTTCTTCCACACGACCAAGTCGCGACTACCAGACACAAAGGCAAAGAGATCGCCAAACCAGTTACTCCTCAATCTGGGTCCGTTTCTGAGGAAGACAGTGATCCAGAACAAGCTCGGAGGGATAAGGATATGCAAAAGAACTTGGCAATCCTTGCTAAGTATTTCAAGAAGCTGTACAAACCTACCAACAATAACCTTCGAACTTCTTAAACTCAGGAGTTAGCGAAACAAGACTGAAGATACCCACACCAATGGAGCTATAAACAAGGACAACCAGTCAGGCAGTTTGGGAATCAAAGGACGATGACAGTTGCTGGGGATAAGGAAACAATAGGCAGTCCGGTAGTGCAACAAAATAGGATACAGTGCTTTAACTGCAAGGGATTTAGACACTATGCCAGGGAATGCAGGAAGTCAAGCGGGTTAAAGACTACGCATATCACAAGGAGAAGATGATGATGTGCAAACAAGCTGAACCAAGGTTGTTCCCACTTCAAGCTGATGCGAAGCTGATGGCTAGAAGACACGGATGAAGAGATTGATGAACAAGAATTAGAAGCACATTACAGTTACATGGCAAAGATTCAGGAGGTCTCACCTGAAGAATCCAGTTCTACTAGTCAGCCATTGGAACAAGTACAAAACCATGATGAAAGTGATGTGTTTGCCAATGTAAGACGACATTCTGAGCAACCTGAACATTAAACGACACATATGGTTTTGGAGAAGGATGATAGCAATGTCATTCCTGATTCATCAAAATATATGTACTAATGATAAGCAGTTGATCAAATGCGATCTCTGAATGTTGTTGATGAGCGTGCTGCGCTTGCTAATTTAATTGCTAATTTGACTCTTGATACGGAGGAAAACAAAACGGTATTAAAGCAATTAAAGAAAGCAAACGCATCATTAACTCAAGAACTTAAGGTGTGCAACAAAACTAACTTGATGAGACTAGTAGGGCTATAGGGGAGCTATAGCTAGTCGAGATAGTTGTCTGGATTGTTTTTTTATTCTTTACACTTCAGAACAAACAGACTGAGCTTGAGAAGTACACGGCCCTTAATGACCGAACGAGTGATTATAAAATACTTCAAACAAAGTTAAATGAAACTCTAAGACTATTAGCTCTTAAAGACATTGACATACAAGAGGGTTTAAAAACTAAAACTTTGAAATTTCAGTTGTCAATCAGAACTCGATGAGCTGTAAAAAAGGAGTCTGGTTAATTAGTCATAATATGAAGGTTCAACTCAAAGAGAAAGTCAGGTTATTTCGGATTTAAAGGTTAAGGAAGGAAAAAGACATTGAACGATGATTGAATATGGACAAACAAATAAAGTTTTTAAATGGAACATTCGTTTATAACACGCAATCAGTCAATTCAGACCATGTCACAGGTTTAGACCCATACTGCGAACGTTATAATGGTCGATAAACCTTTGCTAATCAAAGTGGTTAGATATTAGAAAAGACTCGGTACCCCAGTGTATTTACTGTTTTTGTATAGCTCGATAGTTTAATAGTTAATAGATACATTTTTCGGTTTTAAGTCGGGTTCGAAAACCCGGTATATTGTAAGTCTATATATAGCCTCTTACCAAACTTTGGAAGATGGTTAAGCTCGTCAATAAATTCATTTAAATAATCATTTACAAGAAACACTTTCTCTCTCTAAACTATTCTCTCTCTAGTGTTTCTCTCTCTAAAAACTAGCCCGATCCAAGAATCGAACCCGTGTTATGATATAAGATATACCACAATTGGTATCAGAGCTTATGGGATGATTAGATCGTGTGTATGTGCGAATTTGTGCTTGATTTAGCTCGAAAAGTGTGCCATAGAAAGTTTTAGCTCGTTTTTTTAAGATCTCCGAATTTTGTTGTTTGTAATGATGAAGTTTGGGTGTTTCTAGTTGCTATTACCTTGTGGTATTGTGTTGCGCAATCGAAATCAAGCAAAATCGTTCAAAAGGGTGATTTATAGGTGATTTTGTGTGAAAAACGTCGTTGTTCTTCGTGGAGAGTTGCCAGAATTTCTTCACGGCGGTTTGGTGAAAAATAGTATTTTATTTAGTAGGTTACCAACTCTCTGACACACAGCGGGTTGCTTGAGTGGCGAGTTGCTAAAGCGGCGAGTTGTTACTAAGCAGCGGTTTGCTTACCGGCGGGTTGAATAGGCGGCGAGTTGCTCAAAGAGGCGAGTTGTTAATACACAGCGGTTTGCTTAACAGCGGTTTGACCAGGTTGTCAGCGGGTTGAATATTTTAAACAACTAACTCCTTAAGGAAACTCTGGCGGTTTGAAAACTCTACGGCGGTTTGATCAAAATATTCTTCGCGGCGGGTTGATTAACTCTTCGCGGCGGGTTGCTTGGCAGCGAGTTGTGTTCAGCGAGTTGCCTTAAAATTCCACCGGCGGGTTGATTAACTCTTCGCGGCGGGTTGCTTGGCAGCGAGTTGTGTTCAGCGAGTTGCCTTAAAATTCCACCGGCGGGTTACTTACTTCTTTGCAGCGGTTTGAAAACTCTACGGCGGTTTGATCAAAATATTCTTCGCGGCGGGTTGATTAACTCTTCGCGGCGGGTTGCTTGGCAGCGAGTTGTGTTCAGCGAGTTGCCTTAAAATTCCACCGGCGGGTTACTTACTTCTTTGCAGCGGTTTGATAGCCTTTGGCGGCGAGTTGAGCTTCTGCCCTCAAAATTTGAAACACTTCAAACTCGGGATTCAATATCACTAAAACAAAACACGTACACATTAACCTCACCACTTTTAACGTACACTCACTAATCATTGATCGATCAAAACATATCATATCATAATAATACAAGATGTCTAGAATGCAAGAAGACATCCAGTATGCAGGTTCTGATACACGCCCACCTATGCTTGACAGAACAGACTTTGAATCTTGGCAACAACGTATTCGTCTGTACTGTCTAGGAAAGGATAATGGAGAGAATATTATGAAGTCCATTAAAGAAGGACCATTTCAGATGGGAACGGTTTCAGATGTTATTACTGGAGGAACTGAGGGAGCAGTTCAACAAGGTCCAGTACGTGCTAGAGTCCTTAACGACCTTTCAGCTGAAGAAAAAGAAAGGTATAAAGCTGACATTCGTGCAACCAATATCCTACTTCAGGGTATACCAAAGGACATCTACTCACTCATCAATCACTATACTGACGCCAAAGACATTTGGGAAAATTGTGAAGATGATTCTGAAGGTTTCTAGTAACAAAGGATGACAGGGTATCTCAATTATACGATGAATGTTTGGACACTTGCCAGTCAAATCAAAGTAGAAACCAAAAAAAAATTCAAGGATACTATGTTAGGTTTACGAAGCTCATTATGACATGGAAAACATCACAAATGACCATGTCTAGATGCAGCTTAACTCAAGATTTGTGAACAACATCGTTGCCTGAGTGGAGTAGATTCAAACTGAATCAAAACTTAACAGAGTTTGAAAGAGTCAAACTGTGATCCTTGTAAGCCGTACTTTAAAGCAACACGAGGTGCATGCTAATGAAACAGAATTATGATGGAAAGGTTCGGTCAACCAAATATGATCTTTGGCACTAGTGTCCCCCGGAAAAAACGCCTCATTTTTGTTCATCATATCCAACACAATCATCAAGTCCTCCTCAATCCTCAACAGAACCATATCCTTCTGACAACTTTCAACTGGACTCAGGGAGTTCTTCAACAGAAAACTTGATTGAAAGTTTATCCAACACACTTGCCTTCCTCACTCAATCGTACAAATTACATCTTCCTCAAACTAACAATCACTGAGAGCTTCCGTCTAAGCAAGGAACAAAGCATGGTTCAAGACGGAAAGTTGGTGTTCAAGATTCCGTGGAAGATACAGTGCGACTAATAAGGAAACCATTTCAGAAAAAAAAAAAAAGAAACAATGCAAGGGGAAATGGTGTAGCGGGAAATGTAGGAGCTCAGAACAGAGGAGGCATGATTAATCCTGGTCAAGCGAAACCCATCAAGTGCTACAACTATAACGGACTAGGGCACATAGCACGTGAATGTCCAAGACCAAAGCGACTTCAAGATTCAGACTACTTCAAGGACAAGATGCTACTAATGCAAGCCCAGGAGAGTGGAGCAGTACTGGATGAAGAACAGTCGTTGTTCCTGCAGAGGGAACAGTTACCAACGTTGATGATGATCTGGATGATTCACACGAGAATGATTTTGCACTATGTGGACCAAATTTTGAAGTTGATGATGTGATGCATTCGACTCTGAAGTTGATGAGGGTCCACTTTACAAACCATGTTCTGCAATCTCACATCTGAAGACCAATCGCGCTGAAGCCGGCCGATCATACGACTCGAATAATCCAGTTGAGGTACAAGAACATGAGCTTTTGTAGATCATATGATGTATCATGAGGTACCACGAGATGCAAAATGATGTACAACACAACTACGTTGTTGACTCCTGATGCTGGACTATACGAGTGATAGTAAGATTATTCGTGTTATCAGTCTGGGGGGGGGGGGGGGGTGGGGTGGGGGGGGGGGTGGAAGACAACGAAAGAACAAAGTGGTACAATGTAATGCATCTTCTGTACGAAATGATGCACTAATGTCTATTCTCGATGAAATGCATGAACAAGGTGTACAAAGTAGATTAACAAATAAGCCAGACATGTTAATGAATGACTCAGTGACCTCTGAACTTACGAGATATAAGGAACTGGTCGGGGAATATGAAAAACTGGTATTGCGTTTGTAAGCACTAGTCAAATTTATATATGTATAGTATTAATCCCGTGACAATTCTTTCCAAATTACTTCTCAAACAAGAGAAATAAAAGGATAAAATCTCACTTAAGAAAACACAATACGTATATTTTTAACCGGGAAGTATTTCTTCTCGGGTCGTATCCCAACGAAGTCGTGAATTGAGATTTGGAAATAATTTGGATTTGAGTCAAGAATGAATAAAGGATTTTTTGAATTTTGAATTACACTACGAATATAATAGCACAATTAAACTATAGAAACGATTAAAGAAACTAAAAACAATTAACTAGCACGAAATTTTAATATACGAAAATTAAAAACGTGAGCTAAAACTGAAATTTAAAATCTAAGGTACTTCTTTTAACAAATTTAATTCCTAAAAATCAAAAATTTAAAAATAAAATTTTAGGAAAAAGAATTAGAATTTTTTAGCTATTTTTGAATTTTTAAAGAAAAATGAATTAACTAAAAATAAACTTTTTCTAAAAATTAACACTAAAATTCTATTTTTATTTTTCAAAAATACTTGAATAAAAAAGAAAATTTTTACAAAAAGAATTAGATTTTTCCACCTATTTTTCTATTTTCTATGAATTTTTTAAGAAAAAGAAATTACTTAAAATCTATTTTAATTTCTAGAAAATACAAATTTAACTGGAAAAATAAAGAAAAATGGTTTTTAACTACTTAAAATGTGCAGAAAACTAAAGGAATAAAAATGCCCAATTTTTATATAGCAATTGAACTCTAATTTTGCTAATTAAAAACTAAACCCTAATTTTATTAAACTAAAATTAAAAATATTAAATCTATTTTATTATACCTAAAAGACTAGGGTAGAAAATGAAACAAAAGAAAGTAAAGGGTAGGCGGGAAAAGTAATGGAAATTTACACTATAATGAAAACAGACAACCTCTAACTATTTAAAATGTACAAAACAAACCCTACGATTTGGCTTATTTTTGGCTTATCTAAAAAATGAAAATTAGCAAAATCTTAAAACTACAAAGTTGGACCTGAGCTTATACACTACAACTTTAACAAAAGCTCTTTGAACTTTTATCAACTGAATAAGCTAGAAAATTAGCTTTTTACTCTGAATAACAGTAACTAAGGTTTTCCCTTTGAAAATCTAACTTTTCTAACTTTGGCTTATTCCTAGCTTATTACTTAATGAAAATGAAAACTAAAAGAAACTAAATGAAGATTGTAATGTGTACTAGAGATGTCTAAAAAGAAATAAGCTACAAGTATACAAGATTATCAAGAAATTTGTACTTAAAAAGTAAAAGTTCAGGCTTATTACTGAAATTAAGTAAATCCTAATAAGCTAATTAGCTTATTACTAATTCCTAGAAACTGAATTATTGGAAATAAGCTAACCTATGAACTTTGAATAAACCTAGATAAAAGGTTTTTGGTAAAAACAACTAGAACTTAGAAATCAAAAAGAAATAAGCTAGTACTCTAAGCTGCTAGTTATACTACTTTTACAAGAACAATTAAGCTAGTCTAAAAGCTTATAAATGAAACTTAAAAGATGAATTTTAAAGAGCTAATAGAGTACTACTTAGATGCTTAATACTAAATTCTAACTACTTATTACAAGAGCTAAAGAGTAGCTTTAAAAATGATAAGCAACAGCAGTACCTACTGAATAAGTACTGTTGTTGCTGATATACTTGACACAACTTTTAAATGCAGGTAAAAACTCTAAGTTTAAATCTCTTAAACTAACTAACTAAGTGTTTCTAAGTGTACATTAACCTAAATTGAACACTAAAATGGTGTAAATCACTTAACTCTAAAACTACTTTACACTAAAAACTGTCCTGGTGCTAGAATTAACCTTTTAATCTCTAAAACTTGAAAATCTACAAACTAACTTGCAAAACCTGTTTAAAACTTTATAATATCACTTAACACAGCTGACTTATGCACATTTACACACTAAAGTTGACTTTAAGAGTCAATAACTCCTTAATCCAAACACTAGTTAACTACAACTGTCCAAACTAAATTCTACTTAAAATCTACTTTAAAGCTAAAAATGCTAAAACCTTATATCTACTCAAACTTAAACTCACCTACTTAAGCTAGTTTAACACTATATCCTACAGCTTATTAAGAGAAATAAGCTAGTTACTCAGCTAGCTTTATCTTCTAAATGACAGAATTAAAGGCAAAATTGAGATTAAACAAGTTTTAACTAATGAAAACTTAAGACAGCTAGAAAATAAGCCTAAACAAACATGTTTGAAGAGGAATGAACAAGAATGAATAGCAATTAGCAAATGATTTAAGCTAAAATTAAGCTGAGATGAAATTTAAACAATGAAACCTTGATTTATGTAGTCTCTGAACTCTAGGTCACTCTTGTTGAGTGAGTGACCTCAAATCAAAACCTATATGGCTACCTTAGCCTCTAAACCAATAAGCTTTAAGCTCAATAAGCTGAAAGTAGCTTATCACCTCCAAAAGCTTCCATTACTCAATCAACTTGAACTAAAATGAATAGAGGTGAATAAAAGTTGACAAAAACAGTATTTAGAAAGCTTTTATAACATTTGAACAACTTGAGAACTAGAGAAAACTCAATAAGCTAAAATGAGCTTATTACAAGCTTATTGGCTAAAAACAGCTTTTTATATGAAAACTTGAACACAAACATCAACTGAACTAGCTTTATTGCTTAAGAAAGAAGAATTCAAGCTACAAAACAAGAAATACAATTGACTTGATAGATTTAAAAAGCTTAATTGCAACGATGAACAGTACACGAAAAGAAAATTACAAAGGAAATTTAACTAACTCTCACTATCTAACTCACTACTATCTATTACAGGCTTCTATTTATAGATGAGAGTGATGAGAGGATAAGAGCTTATGTCATTCCTAGCCCTTGATCTCTTTTTCTTTGAATCTTGGCCGTTAGATGCCTTTGGTGATGTGTTCGGACCAATTAGAGGTTGCCACGTGTGCAAAATGATGTGGAAGACTGTTAATACGAGGTGGGGTGAGTGGGGAGAAACGGGAAAGGTGATTTAGGAAGTTGGGTTTGTTTCGGGATTTGGCGGGAAAATTAGTTATAGGTGGTTAGGGGAAAAGTTATACCGCGTATGAGTTTGAAAGTTTAGGGAAATTGCATAACTAGCCCCTCTGTTTCCTTTTTCCAAATGTAGTGTAAAAGTAACTTTGAAATTTCACATATATGGCCCTTGTAGTTTAGTAAATAAGGAATGGTTTTGATTTTGGTAATTTCTTTCACTTCAAAGGGTATAATGGTCATTTCTCTTCAACTTTGACTTGACTTTCTTGACTTTGACCTCTTTGACCGTATTTTGACTTTTCCTTGTGGTCGGGCTGATCCGGATTTGATATCTTTTTTCTCATACACTTGGCCCCCCCCCCACCCCCCAATCTCTTCGATTTCTATGTCGGTTTTCTGCTGTTTTGCGCATTTTGACTTTGATATCCTTTCCTACACATTATGACACAAAAGCATACATATTTCCATCTTTTGGCATATTTTTGGCTTTTATTGGCGAAATCCTGGGTATTTTATATATACAATTTAACACTTATCAAAATTCCCCATACTAAAGATGGCCGTGCCTCACGAATTTTATTAAGTGAACACTTTGTAAACTAACAAGTTTCCAAAATGCCCTTGTTTTCACCTTTGATGAATCACCTTTTTAAACATCTTAAGCTTTTTCTTAACATTTTATCTCATGGAAACACATTAATGGCTAATAGGTGTAAAATACACATATCTATTTATACCTAAAATAACCCAATTAAACCCAAAATAGACCAGAAATGGCAAAAATATGCTTGTATTTGTGTTTTGTGTGTGCAGGTATGGATAAGCCAAAAATCACAAGAAAACAGTCAAAAGTGAGCAAACACGGACACGAGAATCAGAAGAGTACAAAGCCGAAGCCCCAAAAGACCAAAGCCTTAGCCAATTTTCATCTACAAGGGCCATTCTTGCAATTTCCAAAAAGTTATTTATAACTTGAAAGAATGAAAAAGAAAGACAAGGACCAAAAGTGAAATCCTCCCAAAGTTCAACAGTTTTAACTGTCAAGAAAGGAGCGGGAACCCCTTTTACTATTCATCGTCTCTCCCATTTTCACTGCCATGGTAAAACAAGGGGCAAATCAAAATTAAAGGGTGATTAAGTCAATTCAAGAGGTCTACATCACAAACCCAGGGCCAAATCAGTCTTTATCAAAGGATTCATTAAAGAAAGGCCACGTAATCAATGGAGAAAGCACAAGTTTATGTGGGTTTTTATGCTATCTCACTCACAAAACTAACACAAACGTCACATCAAGGGAATGACACGCTGGCAATCCTCAGGTGTCCACATCTTGATCAAACGGCCACAATTGATGATCAAATGATTGATTAAATGAATGGCAGAGATTGAAGATTGGAGAGCAGGGCTAGAGGTCCTAGAAGCTTCAGCTGGGCACTATAAAAAGACCTCACTTCTCACACACACATCATCTAGTTTTTTGAATCCGTTTTTTATCTAGTCTTTTCTTTTTATCTAGTTTTTAGTAATTTTGTTTAGCTTAAATTCGTGTTTTTATTTTCCTTTTTCAAGTAATGTAATCAGCTTCTTTAATCAATGAAATTCAGTTTTTAATGTTTTAAATTCCGTTTTCTAAGCTCTCATTTAAAGTCATAAGCTCTCTTAATAAGCCATATTGTCTCATAAGCTAATAAGCTCATATTAAGCTCTTTCAGTCTATAAGCTGAAATAGAGCTGTTTGAATTCAGTATTAATCTTATCTAAACCTTTAACTAGTTTAAACTTACATGGATCTTATTGGATCTAAGCTTTTGGAAGGGGATCTTACCTTGGAAGAGATCCCAAGGACTTATACTCTAGCTTATTCATAAGCTAGAGAGCTAGTAGCTGCCTTTATTGGTTCCTTTTGTTTAGCTAAAGGATCAAGTGAGTTTCCCTTTTTCATTCTCTTCTAAAATCAGTTTAAATTGCTTAGTTTTAGTTTAATATTGCTTATTTGCTTATTCTCTTGCTTATTAGTGTTTAAATGTCTCTTCTAGTACTTATTAGTTGTTTGTCTTCATCTGTTTTTGCTTAAATAGTTATAGATCTTTAGTTATTAAATTCTGTCATAAAATTCATAAAATCCAAAAATATTAGTTTAATTAGTTAAGATCTTAGAATTTTGCTTATTCAGTTGTTTAATCATATTTGATAAGTTTGTTTTAAGCTAGTTTTTATCTGGTATTAAGTGTTTGTTCATTAGATTTCTCTTAAAAGCTTTTCTCAAATTCTGTCATGGTTTTTAAGGAGTGTTTGGTTTAGTGCACTCTTAATTTGCACTAACAGTATTAACATAAGTTAATACTGCTGAACCTTTGCACTACCAGTACTAACCTCCAAGTTAGTACTGCTTTCATAAGTTAGTACTGTTAGCTTTAATTTCGGTAGGATTAAGTTTAGTTTTAGCTTATTATGAAGTTAGTTTTAGTTTTCATTATTTAGCTTATTTCATAGCTTAATTTTATTCTTAAAAATCAAATTGCATCATAAAAGTCAAATTGCATCAGCAGTACTTTC
Source organism: Tanacetum coccineum (assembly GCA_026074375.1). Lineage (NCBI taxonomy): Eukaryota > Viridiplantae > Streptophyta > Magnoliopsida > Asterales > Asteraceae > Tanacetum > Tanacetum coccineum. The sequence continues at coordinate 47,514 of BQNB010014332.1, forward strand.
TCTTGAAAGAACTGCTGAACTTTTACATTAGCAGTACTAACCTCAGTTAGTACTGCTGTGTTCGTAGATTAATTTGGATAGATAATTTTAAGGTTTAACTTACCAAATTCAGTAGGAGTTAAGTTTTAATATAGCTTAATATAGTTTAAGTCTTTAATTTTGTTTTCTAGCTTATTGTCTTAGTTTATTTTGCTGTCAAAAGTCATAAAAAACCTGAAAATTCCAAAAACAGTACTTAGAAACTTTAGGATTTAAATTTGTTAATTCAATCTTTTAAGTCTAAGTTTTATAGCTTATTTAGATGGATAATAAGTAGAATAATAAGTTCTTAAAGTTTTAAAGTTTAGTTTAGTTTATTAAGTTTTCTAGTCTATTTGGAGTTTGAGTTACCTTGTTTATTTCCTGAGTTTGCTTGTTTCATGCTTAATTTCAGTAGTTTAAAAGCACTTCTAGCTTAGTTTTTCCTTTGCATTTCTAGAATATAGCACTTATCATAAGCTTTCAAGATCTCTTTGTCCTTTTTAGAATTAAGCTTAATCTGCAGTTTATACTAGTTAAGATAAAGATAAAGCTCAAAATCCTCTTGTACTGAGGACATTTAAAATAAGCTTTTATTGAGCTTATTTGTGAGTTTCAGCCCAAAGTAGCTTTATTACTAATTTGTTCCCAGTGCTAGCTTCCTTTACAGCAACTTTGCTTCTTTGAGTTTTTTCGTTTAAGCTCGTTAAAATTTCAAATTCTTATTGACTTAATTTGTGATCCGGGATATGATTCTCAGGGTACATAGTGTAAACTTTCAAATTAGTTTTTTCCTAAGTCGACCACCGTATAGTTGTTCAAGTTTCCCCCTCCGTTGGTCTACTTTAGATCTTTGCAACCTTTAGTCCATTCCTTAAGTTGTAACATAAGCTAAAAGTTTTAAATAAGTAATTAAGGTTTAATTTTTTTATTATTACTAAACCTATTATAAAAGATAAAAATTAGGGCTTTTATTTTTAATAATTTTCTACACTTTTTCTTTAGTAAAATTTTAGAGTTTATTAAGTTTTAATTAATAATTAGGGTTAAGTTTTAACTAGTTTAATTAAACTTTTATAAAAAAATAAAAATTAGGGTTTTAATTTCTAGAAACCAAATCAAATATCTTTGCTTCATTCAAATCAGGATCCGATCCAAAACGTGGTTTGTTAAACTAGCTCATAAGTCTAGATTTTATAGCTTATTTAGATGGATAATAAGTAGTTTAAGTTGTCTTTTAAGTTTTAGAGTTTAGTTTAGCTTTTTAAGCCTTTAAGCTCATTTGAAACTTTTGCTCTTTTGCTTATTTCCGGAGTTTGCTTACTTAATGATCAATTTCAGTAGCATAAAAGTAGTTTAAGCTTTAGTTTCTTTTCATTTATAGATTAAGCACATCATAAGCTCTTTAGAACTTCTTTCCTTTTTCATTTTGATCTAGTTTTGAGATTTCTATAGCTTATTTTCTCTCTAAAACCAAGGGATAAGCCCTCCTTTCTGTAACAGCTTAAAGATAAGCTCTTTTAAGAGCTTATTTGTGAGTTTCAGCCCAAGAAGCCTTTATTAATTTTGTTCCCACTAGCTTCCTTTACAACTTTGCTTCTTTGAGTTTTTCATTTTAAGCACTTTTCAAATTTCACCTAGTCATTGGGGATAACGACCCGGGTGAGCATACTTACCCGGTTTAATATACGTATTTTATATATATCTTTGTGAGTGGAATTGTCCAAGGGTTACTTGGGGATTTCCTTAATTTCTCTATAAGTATATTATTTTATATGTATGTAAAACTGCAATCAGTTTTTGGCGCCGCTGCCGGGGAATAGTGTTTACGATTCCTACGTTTTGTGTTTGTTGATTTGGTTTGAAGATCCTTTCGTCCTCGAAAGTTTCATTCTTGTTTTAAAATTCAAAAATCAAAAAAAAAAAAAAAATAGAAAAATCAAAAACATAAAAAAATTATCCTTTAAAAAAGAAATAAAATAAACAAAGTTGGTAATCGAACACCAACAAATAATATCTTCTATTGAGATATTATCATTTCAATTTCCGGTGAACTTGCAATTGTTCCCAAATCGTAATCAAAGATTTAACACTTGCCTTTTGTGTCTCTACCAAGTACGGCTCACCTTGAAAAGAAATTTTCAAGAGCTACCGTGAAGTAGTTGATTATTTGGTTTAAGTCTCTTTCGTGTAACCGTTAAAATTCATTGAAAAAAAAAAAAAAAAAAAATTAGTGTAAAGTTTTGCTTTTTAATTGTTAGTTTTTCTTTTTATGCGCACTCGTTCGCAATCTCGTAGACGTCGTCAACAACAAACTCTTCCGGTTGAACCAATTGTTGAACAAAACGTTGTTCCAATGGCCGACAATCGAACAATGGCCCAAATGTTACAAGCACCCATCGAGGGGTATGAAGATGCTATAGTTGTTCCACCGATCAATGCTAACAATTTCGAGCTTAAGCAACCTTTAATCAATCTTGTGCAAAGCAATAAGTTTACGGGTAGACAAGATCCCCACAATCACCTTCGATTTTTTAACAAGGTCACTTCAACGTTTAGACATCCAGAAGTTCCGAACACTTCGGTTAAGCTTTTGCTTTTCCCTTTTTCTCTAGACGGTGAAGCCCGAGATTGGTTAGACAAGGAACCTCCTAGATCAATTCTCACATGGGACGACCTTGTTTCAAAATTCATAAACCAATACTTTCCACCTTCAAAAACCACTTACTATCGGAATGAGATCATTACCTTTTACCAAAAACCAAACGAAGCCTTTAATGAAGCATGGGAACGTTTTAAAGGACTCCTTCGTCAATGTCCTCACCATGGCTTTTCGGAACTCCACCAACTCGATACTTTTTACAACTCTTTGAATTCAAACGATCAAGATGCCTTAGATTCTGCAGCAGGTGGCAATTTCTTGGACAAAATGCCTCAAGAAGGTTTAGCGATTATTGAAAGCAAGTCAAAAGTTCGTTACTCAAGAAGTCGTGCTAATGATTCAAGAGTGAGTACGGATGCTCCTCTTTCTAATTCTTCATCTTCTAATAATTCTTTCGATATGCAACAAATAGCCGCTTCTCTCGAGGATAAGATGACTATCAAGATGAACCAAATGTTGAATCAAATGAAAGCTTTAGTTGTTACTCCTGCACCCGTCAAAGCAGTTGAGGAAGTTTGTGTTACTTGTGGATCAAATCACAATTTTAACCATTGTCCGTTAACTCGAAGTGGAAACGATTTTCCCGTTTTTCAAGATAACATCCAACAATTTCAACAAACCGCAGCCGTTGGAAATTTTCTCCAAAGAAACCAACCTTCAAATTTGGCAAGTCAAATGAGACCACCGGGTTTCAATCAACCAAATGTCCAAACCAACCAAAACCGTTATCAAGGAACCAATTCTAATTTCAACCAAAACCGTGGAGGAAACTTTAATCAAAACCGTCAAAACAACCAAAATCAAGTTTATCAAGCTCCACCATACCAAACACCAACCAACCAACCACCAATCAATCAAGTTTTACCTTACCAACCTCCAACAAATAGCGTATCTAAAACGGAATTTGAGAATTATTCTAAAGCTAATGATGCGAACATGAATAATTTGCAAATGAAGTTGGATAATTTTCAAAATGATTTTCAAAGAGTTTACAATGAGTCTCAAAAGAAGCAAGATGATTTTCAGAAAATGATGCTCGGTTTATGCAAAAATATCATAACAACCACTTCAACTTCAGTTCTTTACCAAGCAATAACCATTCCAATCCCAAGGAACGAAAAACCAAGCAATTACAATGTAGAAATGGTGTTTCCTTACGATGGACCTTCCAATTCCACCGCCGGTGGGGAAAGGAAAAGTGAGGTGACAAGGATTACGGAGCTACCGAGCACGAAAGACATCAACCTCTCCATTCGTCATGAACAAACATAGACAAAGAACAATCAAATGAGCCTTTTTCCAAACAAAACCAAACCTTAATTTACCTTACTCGAGACTCAACAAGGAAAAATGATTGTGAAAGGATGATCTCTTGCTTCAAAGTTTATGGAAATCTTTCCTAATCTTCACTTTGAGCTAAGTTTCGCGGGATGCTCTCATTCATATGCCGAAAAGTTTGTCGATGTTTAAAAAAGATGCTTAATAACAATGACAAGTTAATTGAGTTAAACCAAAACACTGTGGAATGAAAATTGCAGTTCGGTGTCCTTAAATAAGCTTCCGAAAGGCATTAGGTGACCCCGGTCGATGTCTCATTCCATGTGATTTTCAGGTTTGATAGTTACTTTGCCTTGCCGATTTACGGTGATAGAATCAATCTCATGCCTTTATCCATTGGAAAAGCTTCAACTTCCAGCCTAACCGAAACAAAATGGAATTAGAATTAGCTGACCGTTCCAATTTCCAAACCACCGGTGTAGCTGAAAATGTTTTTGTCAAAGTTAGGAAGTTTTATACTTTCCGTGATTTGTTGGTCTAGATTTTATAGCCGATCCTCGAGTCCATTCAATACACTCGGGCTACCCTTTCTTAGGACGGCTACATGCTTTAATCGTTGTTATGAGAGAGATTTCTCATAGGAATGCTGATCAATCGTTAACCATTAGAATGTGGTTGATGCACCCTTCCATTTCCTACAACAATCTTCGAATCATTAAAGAATGTTGATCTAATCGATGTTACTTGTGAAAGAATACTCACCAAGAGTACTGGATTTTCCGATTCCCGTTGCTTACAACATCCTTCTCCAGGACTTTGATCCGTTTGTTTTACTTCATCTTCCACGTTACTCCGTTTGGTGAAAGTGATTTTCTACTCTTGTAAAGAAAGCCGAGCTTTTATAGCAATCGATGATGAACAGTTTCACAGTTTTCAAGTACTTACTATGATCCCGAGGGTGACATTCTCATTTCGAGGCACTCCTAATTTGTGAAAACCATTACTCCTCTACAAACCTTGGATAATTTACTTTCCAGAAAATTCAAAGAGATTCAAAAGTCATTGAACCAAAGAAGTCTTCTCTCGAATATGCTACTTCTTATGAACCAAAAGATGAAATTCCAGAAGTCGAGCTTAAAGAGTTACCTCCGCATCTCGAGTATGCATTTTTAGAGGAAAATAACAAGCTTCCAGTCATAATTTCAAAAGATTTGAGCCAAGAAGAAAAGACCTCACTCATTCATGTTTTGAAAAATCGAAAGCAAGCAATCGCTTGGAAACTTTCGGATATCCGAGGCATAGATCCAGAGTTTTGCTCTCACAAAATCCTTTTAGAAGATGATTACCAACCTTCAGTCCAACATCAAAGGAGGGTTAACCCTAAAATCCATGACGTCATCAAGAAAGAAGTAGAAAAACTTCTTGACGCAGGATTGATTTATCCAAATCTGGATAGTCATGGGTTAGTCCATCCATTGTGTTCTAAAAAAGGTGTTTGACGTTGTCACACAAAGAGAATGAGCTGGTGCTACAAGATTAGTCCGGGCTGGGAGAGTTTGCAGTCGAATTATCGAAAGTTAAAGAAGCAACTTGCAAAGACCATTTTTTTTTTCCGTTCCTTTCATGGACCAGATGTTAGAGCGATTAGCCGGGAAACGATGTTGTTGTTCTTAGATGGTTTTACTGGGTATTTTCAAATTCATTGAAAACCTATAAGATCAAGAGAAAACTACTTTTCCACATGCCCATACGAAACTTTCGCGTACCGTCGTATGCCATTCGGTTTGTGCAATGCACCCGGAACTTTTCAACGTTGTATGATGGCCATTTTTCACGATATGATAGAGAAGACAATGGAAGTTTTTATGGGACGATTTTCAGTTTTTGAGATTCTTTTTCCTCATGTCTGGCCAATTTAGATCGAATGCTTAAGGTGTGAAGACACAATACATTAGCATTAGATTGGGAAAGAGCCATTTCATAGGTTAAAGAAGCATTGTTTTAGGACATAAGATCTCTAGAAAAGGAATTGAAGTCGATAAAGCTAAAGTCGATGTTATTTCTAAGCTTCCTCATCCAACAACCGTCAAAGGAATTCGAAGTTTTCTCGGGCATGCGGGATTCTATCGAAGATTTATCAAAGACTTTTCCAAAATCTCTCGACCCATGACCCATCTCTTAGAGAAAAACACTCCTTTCATTTTTTCAGAAGATTGCATTCTAGCCTTTCAAACATTGAAAAAGAAGTTGACCGAAGCTCCAATTCTCATTGCTCCAAATTGGGACGAACCTTTTGAAATCATGTGCGATGCAAGTGATTATGCAATAGGTGCATGGTTTAGCAAAGAATTGAGAAGCATTTCCGACCAATTCATTACGCTAGCAAGACGATGACTGAAGCAGAGACTAATTACACAACAACCGAGAAGGAGATGCTTGCAGTTGTTTATGCTTTCGAGAAGTTTCGATCATATCTAATCATGAACAAGAGTATTGTTTATACGGACCACTCCGCTTTGAAATACCTCTTCAACAAGAAAGACGCCAAAGCAAGATTGCTTCGCTGGGTCTTACTTCTTCAGGAATTTGATTTTAAGGTTATCGATACCAAGGGAGCTGAAAACTATGCAGCAGATCACCTCTCTCGACTTGAAAACCCTTACGAGAATGTCTTTGATCCAAAAGAGATTACCGAGACTTTTCCTTTAGAGACCTTAAGTGTGTTAACTTCCAAAGACCAAAGTACCCCGTGGTTCGCCGACTTTGCTAACTACCACGCGGGGAAATTCATTAAAAAGGGAATGTCGACTCAAAGAGACAAACAAGTTCTTTAAGATGGTAAAACACTATTTTTGGGATGACCCTTTTCTTTTTAAGATTGTTGGGATCAAAATACATCGAAGGTGTGTAGATGGCAAAGAAGCTTTTTGACATTCTCATAAGTTGTCATAGTGGACCCCCACCGGGTGGACACATACTGGAAGCCAACTTTACCGCCATGAAGCTTTTTGATGGCCGGTTTCTTTTGGCCCATCCATTCATAAGGATGCCTACGAATTGTCAAAACTTGTGATGCTTGGTCAAAAACAAGGCAAAATCTTCAAGTGATGAGATGCTCTCTAAAAATGCAATCCAAGTTTGTGAGATTTTCGATTTATGGTGGTATCGAATTAAGGGACCTTTTCCGTAATCTAGGGGTAACAAATATAGTTAGTAGCCGTCGGGCTATCTTTCCAAGTGGGTTGAAGCACAAAAGCTGGCTCCCTACAACGATGCTAGGGTAGTTGTTAAGTTCTTAAAATCCCTTTGTTCCGATTCGTTGCTCCGAGAGCAATCATAAAAGCGATCGTGGGACCCTTTTTTGTAACGACAATTTTGATCAAGTTATGTCTTAAACTATGGTTGTAACCCATCGTCTTTCGACTCCTTCCATCCTCAAACGACGTGGTCAAGTTGAAGTCACGAATCGTGGTTCAAAAGAATTTTAGAGAGCGGTCGGAGAAAAGTGCCTCATGGTCCGACAATAGATGATGCAGTTTGGCTTTCAGAACGCTTTTAAGACTCCGATAGATTGTACTCTCGTATAAGTTAGTCTATGGAAAGCGTGTCATCTTACCAGTGGAGTTGCAACACAAGCGTATGGTCTCTCAAGCATGCCAACTTCGATTAAAGACCGCGGGCGATCATCGAAGCTGCAACTCAATGAACTCAGCGAGCTTCGTGATCAGCTATACGAGAATTCGCTAATCTACAAGGAGAAGACAAAGAAGCTACACGATTCCAAGATAAAGAACCGAATCTTCAATGTTGGTGAGATAGTCTTACTGTTTCAACTCCGATTAAAGATTTCTCCGGATAAGTCAAGTCTCGTTGGTCGGACCGTTCACAATCACCGAAGTTTATCCTTATGCACTCAAAGTTGTCTCATGCGATGGTTCTAATTTCTAAGTCAACTGCCACCGTCTTAGCACTACTATGGAGGGGATTACACCCCATTGGTTATCCAGGACCTCCGACTTTCCTAAGGACAACTGAAAATTCCAGGGATCGAGTGAGCTTGCGACTCGGTAATCAAAAACAAGCCGCTTCGTGGCGTTCACCCCTTGATTTTCCTTTTCTTTCTTTGTCGACTCAAATGTGTTGAGATGTTGAGGGGCCCATCCTCTTGTTTCTCGTTAGTTTGTTGTCTTTGTGTGATTTGGAGGATTAAACCCAACTATTTCAAGAATTCTCTCGTGTTCGATGCCTAATTCCGAAGCACTCGAGTTTTCATCTTTGTGAGAAATTAGTTTTGGGGAGTATCAATATCCTTTCATTATTATCGATTAACGAATTATCTTTGTCTACTTAATAAACGGCTTAGTTTTGTAGGACCCGACTTAAACATTGAGGACAATGTTTCATTTTAGTTTGGGGAAGGGGGAATCTATTCGATTGTGTTGCTTGCTTATTGTTTTGTTCTCACGTACCCGTTTTTCCCACAAAAATAGCAAAAATTTTAAATTTTTCAGTCTTATTTCATAAAAAAAAAAAAAAAATGTGTTAAAGACAAAAATGTATGTTTTCCGTTGGTAAGAATAAGAAGTAATTTTTGACCCGATTGAACGTGTTGAGTTCTAGCTTTTTCCCTTAACAATTAATGAAGATAGTTTATGCTAGTCTCATGACATGCTAGACTTGAATCATTAGTAAATGAAAGCTTGTGCTAATCTCAAGTAGATTTTAAATATGCCGAGTTGGATTTTATATAGGCTAAGCATTTGCAAATTTCTTTTGTGAAGAACAAGAAATGATAGTGTTATTTATAAGTCATGATATTAAACGTAGAATAGTTGGATTTCTTTCAAGCTCATATGTATTACTTGTGGCTTTTTCTCCCATTAGCTTGTTTCACTTTTATATGAATGTTTAATAAATAGAGTTGTATGGTTTTTTGGTTAATAATTAGTTAATAGAAGTTTTCTTTAGTTCCTTTGTGATTAGGATGAGTACACATCAGGAATACTTAATTTGGCTTAAAAATACAAAAATATAATAAATAAGTATCTCTGCCAGATTACTTCATCGTGTCGGAGGCGTGGCCGATGTTGGAGTTTTCATATAAGGTGAGGTCCGTGTCATAATAAGTAGGATAAACCTCTTGTCACTCGCTATCGATGTGGGTCGGAGATAAAGGCACCGGTTTTACTTATATAATCCGACAACATGGTCGGAAATACGTTTGCTGCATCTTGTCGGAGGCGTGGCCGATGTTGTAGCCTACTAAAGGACTGAGGTCTAATAATGTTGCTTAATTTTTGTCTTATTTGTGCCTTAAAGAGGCACTAAGGGTATATGTGGCAAATAAGATTGGATCCTTCTTGTCTTAAAGAGCCTTAGGGTATGATGACGATGAATGGTGCCTTGCTAAGTAGGCCGTAATAAAAAGCCAAATTTTGGTCGCCTCGATGTGACTTTATTCTTGATTGTATTTGATCTTTTGAGAATGGGCTAGGAGCTAATTGTTGCGTTCTTAACCATTACCACTTTATCTCTGAATTATAAAGTATCGAAACAAAAGTCTTTAAAGAGCTTGGGTATTATGACTTAAGTAATTCCTGAGATACAAAGTAGGATTTGTGGGAGGAAAGTAAGTACACATTTAGTCTTGATGAGTAGTGTTAGTGTAATGATTGTAATTAACCAATGATCTTTGTTTTTAAGTTAGCATGGAAAAGTGAAAAATCGGGGATGATGAAGTTCATCTTAGACGCTTAATTGTGCTTTTTTGTTCTATGATTTTTTTTAATCCTAAAGGTTACCAATGTGGTAATGAAACATTGCATTATGTTCAAACAAATAAGTTGTGTTAGGTAGGTTAATAATCAAGAAAAATATTAAAAGAGAAAAAATCTTTGAATGGGAAGTCGGGTGTTTTATAACTTGTGATTCTCTTATCTCGCTCAAACAAACTCTTTGTACTTCAAGGTTTAGTTTGGGAATTTTCGAGGTATTTGGTTTAAGGATGTGTTATTTGCGTGAAGACACACACTGTTTAGTTTGGGGAATTTGATAAGTGTAGGAATACACATATCTATTTATGCTTAAAAAGCCCAAATAAACCCAAACGGATCAAAAATGGCAAAATGTGCTGCATCTGAGTTTTATAGTGTGCAGGTATGGATATGTCAAATTTTGCAAGAAAATCAGTAAAAACGAACACTGATGAGCGGTGAGTGACCAAGTAAGCTAACGAAATCAAACGCCGAAGCCAGAGAGATCATGCCTCAGCCTTTACAGTCAACTGAAGCTAAACACAGTCACCCAAACCTTAACTCCATTGTTTATAAACACAAGGTTGTTTTTGGCAATTGGTGAAAGTTGTTTATAAGCCTGAAAGTTGTGGTCTTGCAAAACAAGGGCCAGTAGTAATTTCCTCATAGTTACAAAAGGGCGCGGGTCATATACCCGGGTCAAACTACCCACTTTCCACTTTTCAGCCAATCATAAGCCAACCCCCAACCCGATTACCCACAATTAACCCATGCCCTAACCCGACCTACCCGGTTAAACTTATAACCCCATTTACAGTTACTATTCACCTCATTTTACCCCAAATGCGGATCAAAATTCCTCACACACACCCGAATCCACACCAAGGAACTCCATGGCCCTAGTTTCGTTAACCCTATCCCACACTAATTAACCATAGGGTTAATAACCCTCTCACAAACCTTAACCATCCTGTCACTTTCAATTAACCACAACCCAATCCACCCTGGCATAATCTAATGAAACGATTGGGTGATGTGACGTATGTGAGTGTTTACACTCACATAACTAACACAAATATGCCACGTCAATGATCCGGGTGCTCACATTTTTAATCCAACGTTTGAGATCAAGGATAAAGAGAGATGGAGGGCCAAGATTAAAGAGAATAGAAGGACCTAGAAGATGAAGAGCTCAAGCTTCGGGTATAAATACCCCCCATCATTCCAGCATATGTGTGTAATTTTTTAGTGGTGAATTATTTAGTTTATTTTTGTAATAGTTTAATTTGTCGATTTTTTATTATGTAATTTCAATTTCTGTTATTTCATGTTGGAGTTGTAAGAACTTTTATTCTGGTTTTAATAAAAGTATTGTTTCATATTAATTTGTGTCCTCATTTAAAATCTGTCAAAGTATTTGTGTTTGAGTTTGCTGTTCATTTGATCGAGGCTTGATACCATCCTGGAATTGGATGGCTGCTATGGTATCAAGAAGGTTTAGAGCTGTTGGTCAGCACATAGGTTAGATTAGGATTGATGTATTAGACTTGAGCTTCTGTGAATAGCCTAAGCTCATAATAATGTGTTTAGCTTTTCCTGTTCATGCTGGAAAGCCAAGGTACACCTTATCTTTTAAGCTTCCTTAGTTTCAATTTAGTTTTAATAAATGTGCTTAACTTTTAAGCTTTTGAATCTGCTTAATGTTAGTTGATAAGTTTTATATTTAGTTTAAGATAAGCTGCAGCTTTTAGTTTAATAAGTTGAACATATCTTGTGGTTTTGAGGTAATTGTTTAAATCAGTTTAGGTTATAAGTTGAATGTTAATAAGCTGTTGAGCTTATCAGCCTTCATAAGCCCATACAGCTTATTTTAAATAAGTTAGTAGTTAAGTTTTTATAAAAGTTGTCTTAAAAAGTTAGTTAATAAGCTGTTTTTTTTTATAATATGGATGCTGGTTGTTGGTTGTTAGATGCTTCAGGGGTCATGTCTGTCAATCTTTAAAGTTTCTGTTAGTTAAAACTTTTCATAGTTAGTCCTTTTTACTTACACAGTTAGTCCTTTTAATTTTCATAGTAAGTCCTTCGTTAGTTTAAATAGTTTAGTCTAGTTAGTCCCAAGTTAAGGGACTATATCTGCCAATAGATCAAACTTTGTGTTTTTTATTAAACTTTAAATTTACCCCGCCTACCCTTATCTTTCTGTTTTGTCACTTTTAACCCATGTGTTTTGGTTAAATTGGTTAGGTTAATAAAAAATAGTTTTTTTTATAAATATTAAATTAGGTTTTTAGTTTAATTACTTAAATTAGTTTAAAATAACTCATTAAAAATTAGGGCTTTTGATAAAATTAATTTTCTGCTATTACTTTTATAAAAATATTTTTATATAATTGTTAGGTTGAGTTTTTTTTATATTTTTTAATAATTATTTCAAGTTAGATTTAATCATTTAATCTTCTATCCTTTAGTTTTTTTTTACTTTTCAACCTTTAATTTTAATTTTACTCTGTTAAATAGAAAAATTTGTAATAAAAAAAATGTTTTTCTCATCGTTTTAAGTAATTAGTATTAATTCAGTTTAAAAGTATTTTTCCTTAGTTTTATCCATTTAATGTCTATTTTAGAATTTACTTAGTTAATAGTATTTAATTCATAAAAAAAATCCGAAAAGCCTTAAAAAAAATATTTTTCTTTTTCTAAAATTTTCTTAGCATTAATTTTAGGTTAGGAATCTAGTATTACAATTTTAAGATTTTTAAATTGCATATGTGTTCTTAAATGTCGGCATTTTATTTACTTTAGTACTTAGTTTATTTGATAATAAGTTGTTTAATTGTGCCTTTAATTTTAGTAGTATAAATCAAAAAATATCTCTTTTCTTATTTAAATCAATCATTCCGAACGAGATCGAGGTTTCCATTGCACGAGTCATTGGGAAACGACGGGTGTCATACTTACCGTTTAATATACGTATTTTTATATTATATTTATATAAAGTTTTTGAGAGTGATTTTATCATGGTAACTGGTAACTTTCTTAATTACTCTCGGGATTATATTATATTATTATATTTTACGTGTATAAAACTTGCAATCAACCACTCGCACTAACAAACTACAGGTCATCGAGTTATTTGGGAGAAAGTTAAAGATCAGAAATCTCGAAAGATCTATTAGTGGAAGACTCAAGATATTGGCTACCATAATTAATCAAGAGAAGTGATAATTAAGATCAATATCATCGGTATGAAAAACATTACATTCTTGTACATTTCTAAGTTGTATTAAATTTGATGTTATGTGTCAGGGTATGAATCTTTATGAGTTTTTCATTTAACCTTAAAAAAAACCAGGTTTTTGGTTTAACCGAACAAATCTTTCAAAAATTATCATATTGACACTAACACATACCCTAACGATTGAGGGGGGGGGTGGGGGGGGGGGGGGGGGGGCGGGGGGGGGGGGGGGGGGGGGGGGGGGGGGTTTTCAACACCACACAACTAGCAACCACTATCATTACCACAGCTTGTTAACTAAAATTGATCTACCTCAACTAAGGTTCTCTAAGTTGTATTCTCCAACCCCCATGTGCTAAACAGTTTCGGATCCGATGCACAGTTGAGGGGAGCTTTTCTCGAAATGCAAAAAAACAATCGGGGACTAAAACTTTGATAGTTATCTATAAGTACCTGATTGAGTTTTTCAACAGTGATTTTATTAGCAAGGTAGACTGTACACAAAACTGACATGTGTTTACTTTTATCGGAGTTATAAGGATAGTAAGGTTAGGTACTCGATCCTATGTTTCTGCAGGAACCGGAGGGATCTCCCAGGGACAATCACTAGTTAGTACAGAAGTCCTTTAGTATGATTAATAAGGAGTAAATGTGAGAACAAGGGATAGTCCGACTGAGATGGACGCTAGTATGGAAATATACCCAACAGGTGCTAGTCATGATAGTCTCGGTAAGCACTAAAGGGTTGGAGGACTGAAAAATAATTGTACAGAATAAAGGGTGTAGAAAGAAGTCCTCATTACACTTAAGCAGAAACGGTCAATACATATGCTGTCAGAATCACAAGTTGATGATTGACATTGAAGACGACATCATGGACCCAGTGATGCATGCACAACCTCTTCCCAGGCCTTCGTGTTTCTCTGAAATGGAAACTTGTCTAATTTGTCATGAGATAAACTGCAATTCCTGTCTCACTCACACAGTAAGTCGGTATTGAAAAGGAGGCAGTCAGCTCCAGCCTCCAATCACTAATACAATCGCACTTTGAGTTGAGCCAGTGATCATCAATTAATTAGTTAGGAACAATTTCCATTTTAGCTTGTCTTTTCACCCTGTGGAAAAAAGGTTTTCTTAAGAGTCCTACGCATTATCCTTGTAGATATTGCCAGAATATCTGATGATTACGAAGGGATTCACTATGAGATGGAAATACCTTATAGAGCCTCATCAACAAGCTCTAGGTAGGTGACTTGTGCGCTTTCTACAAGATCAAACTTGTGTCAATGGAATAGAAATGATGGTGCGCATTCTACGTGAATCAAACTGTTCCCGGCATAGAAATTGACGGTTATTGATCATTTGACAAACAATCAAAACTATCGAAGTGTTACACAAAATATTTTTCATAATTTAACACTTAGACTGATTTTTTAAATCAATTTTCTCTTTATTGCTAACTGTTTCATTACAGGATCATTTAAAGGAGGAGATGGAGATACCCAGTCCAGTAATGTCAAGTTAATAACCGAATGCTCAGACACGACCTACACTTGTTATGAAGTTATGAAAGATCTCATAAAGGTGTCAAAGCTTCCGCAAACTCTGATATCATATTCTTCTTCACAAGTGCACAAGAAGGCAATAAATTACTAGATGCTGAGAGATTAAGTTTGGCTGATGATCTCAAGAAAGCTCATGATCAAAATCAAAACAAGTCAAAGTGAACAAGCTCAATTGTTATCTAAAGATCACTACAACAAAGTACTAGATGTAACATGAAGAATCAAAAGACTGCAAGCTGTAAGAGCTTAAGTCTAGTGTTTTCAAGGGTGACCTCCCTTAGGGGGAGATTGTTAGATATGAGTAAAAGACTCGGTCACCCCGTATATTTATTGTTTATAATAGTTCGTAGTTTAATAGTTAATCGTATGTCTTTCGGTTTTAAGCCGGGTACTAATACCCGGTATTTTGTAAAAACTATATAAGCCTCTTCCAACTTTGGAAGAGGCAAGCTAGTCAATAATCATTTCACTTTAAACACATACTCTCTCTCTCTAAAACATCTCTCTATGTGTTTCTCTCTCTAGAAACTAGCCCAATCACAAGAATCATCATCCGTGTTATGAATTAAACGATCCTACAATATTACATCCAAATCTTTAGCGTGATAACCAAAAGTGTCACCAATGTATCCCTGGCACCTCGTGCCTATTGACCACCTAAAAACATTGCTTTAAAACGTCAAAAAAATGTTGGTGAATTCATAGGTTTGATAAATCGTATAAAGTTGGACCACAAGATTTCCCAAGTGTATGATAATGCAACAGATGCAGAAATCATATAAATGTAATTACGTTGCTCTAAGCTCATGACACTGAAGCTCGACATAAATATATGGCAATATATAATTGCCCACATTGCCCGTATTGATGTTCTAACCCGCAACATCCCTAATCCGACATGGTATACGTTCGTTTGCCTAGTGATAGCTAATCACCCGAACGGGGTTGTCAAACCCAATAGATCTATTCATAACACTCGCGCTCACAGTCCAGTAATTGACAGTTCATGATAATGGGCTCAGATTGGGTTATCGCTACTTAGGCAACACGTAATCATAATATAAAAGTATCCACTTGTGTCCAGTTATAAAACAATGCATGTTTTCCACCCCAAAACTTATAAAACAAAACCATGTAAAATGTGGGGCTATGAACTCACCTTGAGTTACTGATAATCCAAATATCACAGATAACGCGTCACGTAAATGATCGAATGCAACCTAAATGAACATAGGTCGTATAAGCACTAATCGCTTTGATTAACTAACATCATATACAAGTCTATGTTAGTTACATCATACTATCGTTCGGGCTATCATAATTTAAGAGGTCATGTAGTGACGTATGAGGAGCTAGGACACTTTAAATCGTAAATCCAACAACTCGTCGATACGCCACCCCGAAGAGGCCTCATTATGAAACTCCCTAGTAATATAGTACTTTGATAACCACATATAATTCTATATAGCTTCATCACCGTCTATTTGTAATTTAGAAATCGTTGTTATAGAGTGAAAACGTTTATAATTACAGTTTTAGTAAAACTGGCATAACTTTCGCGTTTTAAGCCTGATTTTGACGTTTCTTATGCCCACGCTTTCGTATTAGGACGAGTTATCATAATTTGGACCTCCTGGTGAACAGTAACTTTTACTGTTCACACCAGACCCTAAATATATTTATATAGTTTTTGTTATCGTAAAACTCGTATACGTCGTATTTTCTTCGTTATAGCTCCGTTTTTAGCGATTCTTTCGAGCATGTTCTCGTAATTGAAAGTTCTATTGATTTATGAGGTTTAAAAAAATAAAAGTTTCTGTCATGAATAGTAACTTTTATAAAAATTGTTTTATAAAAGTATTAATTGTCGTAAACTCGCGAAATTCATAACTCATTCGTTATTAATTGAAAAATTACGATTCTTATCATTTTGGAATCCTAAAAATATGTGTAATCTGTTAAAAATACTAAACTTGCTGTTTTATATAATTTTTATAAATTGTTTTATAAAAATTCTTTTATAAATCCGTTTATTTATCGTATAACTTGTTTTTACCGTAACTTTTTCGTTATTTATCCGTTTTTCAAGTTTCTTAGCTTTTTTGAATCGTCATGAGACGTACTATTGTATAAAAATATAAAATGGACAGGTTGTATGTCGAATTAAAACAGTAAGTTAGGATGTCTTTCTTGATTCCATATGTAAACTTTGTTTCTATAACTTTCAACTTTGTATTTTACCATAAGTCTTTTATACTATATATATATTATATGTCTTACATATAATAAAGTCCATTAGTTCATATCTTGTCCAAATATCCAAGTTAACAAGTCCATAATGATACTTTTAATCACAACTTTCTTAAGTAATCCTTAAAACCCTAATTTGTACATATACATGTTTACACTTAACCAACATGGTACATCACTTATATACCCATTTTAACATGATATCATCAATCTCATAACATATATAAAAGTGTACAAAACAATGATCACAAGTAAAAATCTCTTTTACATGTTTAAAAGTCCTAAATGGTGATT
>BQNB010014333.1:0-21201 GCA_026074375.1 Tanacetum coccineum
AATCATAGTTTCTCTTATAGTTAGTTTGGATTTATCCAGGTTAACTAAGCTTTAACAAGCTAAGAAGATCCGTTTTATTACAAGTGGTATCAGAGCGTGTGGAGAAACTCTGAATAAGAAGAACTTTATCAGATCTAGATATCTTCCTATAATACACAATGTCTGGTGAAGAACCTGTAACACAAATAGCACTAGTAGAGTCTCCTCAAATGGTGTATACTGTAAAACTTTCTATGCTCAAGAAAGGTGAATATACCCTTTGGAGCATAAGGATAGAGCAGTATCTCACTAACACAGATTATAGTTTATGGCAAGTGATCTTGAATGGTGATGGTCCTATACAAGTAACAACTAATGAAAAAGGTGTTGAAACTGAAGTACCTCTAAAGACTGCTCAAGCACTATTAGCAAGGCAACGAGAAAGAAAAGCTAAAATCATTCTGCTTTTGGCTATTTCTGATGAATATCAGCTAAGATTCCATGCAATAAAGGATGCAAAGACTTTGTGGGCTGCTATTAAAAGTAGGTTTGGTGGTAATGTTGTATCTAAGAAGATGCAGAAGAATGTCTTGAAGCAACAATTTGAAAACTTTTATGTATCTGACATAGAAGGCCTAGATAAAGCATATGACAGGTTTCAAAAACTTATCAGCCTACTAGAAGTTCATGGTGCATTTGTTTCTAATGAAGATGCAAATCAGAAACTACCTTCATCATGGAACAATATAGCCTTGATTATGAGGAACAAAGATGGTAAAGATGATTTAGATATTGATGATCTATACAATAACCTAAAAGTGTTTGAAGCCGATATCAAAGGCTCCTCTAGATCATCTTCAAACTCTCAGAATGTGGCCTTTCTCTCTGCAGAATACACTAGCAACAGTAATGAAGTTAATACTGCTAATGGTGTTTCTACTGCATCAGGCCATAATTCTTAGGGACAAGCCTATTCATCATCATATACCGATGATCTAATGTTCTCATTCTTTGCTAATCAGTCAAATAGTCCACAACTGGATGATGAAGACCTAGAGCAGATTGATCATGATGATTTGGAAGAAATGGACCTTAAATGGCAGGTGGCCATGCTCTCTATGAGGGTTAAGCGATTTTATAAGAAGACTGGAAGAAAGTTAATCTTCAATGGCAAAGAACCTGTAGGTTTTGATAAAACTAAGGTTGAATGCTTTAACTGTCATAGAAGGGGCCATTTTGCAAGGGAATGTAGAGCACCAAGAAATCAAGGGAACAAAGAATAGATATGCAAGGTATAGGAGCATGGACAACACCAGAAGGACTGTACCAATGGAAACCTTTGATGCATTGGTTGTTCATGACAATGCTTTGATTGTCCAAGAAGGACTGTATATTACTGTAGTTTATATAGCTTCAAGATGAAACCAACTTAGTTTGCTCACATGGCCTACACTACAAACTCCTCAGGGTCTGACACAGTGTACAATCTTGTTTTAAAAACTGTGTAAAAACATATGAAAAACTTCAAAAACAGTTTGATGAACAAAGACAAACTCTTTGTAAGGCTAATCTAGAAATTGTAGCTTATCAATTAGGTCTAGAATCAGTAGAAGCTCGATTAGTTTTTCATTAGAAAAATGAAGTTGTCTATGAAGAAAAAATTACAGTCTTAGAATTTGAAGTAAAAGACAAAAGTAATGCTGTCACTAGACTTAAAAATCAGTTAGATGAAATCTTAAGAGAAAAAGATGATCTAAAAGCTAAACTAGAACAGTTTGAAACCTCTTCTAAAAACTTAAATAAACTGATTAATAGCCAATTAAGTTCTAAAGATAAATCTGGTCTAGGATATGGAGATCATTTGAATGAAAATGATTCAAGTGGTAGTGAATTATATAATAGTATATTTGATAGTCATTCAAGTGATGGAGATGACAATTAAACAAATGATAGGTTCAAAAAGGATAATGGATATCATCCTGTTCCTCCTCCTTTAACTGAGAACTACATGCCTCCACTTGCTGACCTATCTTTTGCAGGATTGGATGATTCTGTTTATAGGCATACAACAAATAAGACTAGTGCTAGTGTGTCTCAAATTGAAGCAAGTATCACTCCACCTAGAAATACTAGTGTAGAAATGCATAGAGTTGAATCTGTTAGGCCTAGTGGAGTTATCATTGAAGATTGGGTTAGTGATGATGAGGACATTGTTCAAACTAATGATTTGCAAGCAACAGACAAACCTAGTCTTAAATAGATTGAGTTTACTAATGCTAGGAATGAATCCGTTAAACCTAAACAAGCTAAAAAACCTAGTATGATCACTCAAAATCCTAAGGTAGATATAAGAGATTGGAATGGGAAAATGACTCAAAAACTAGGGTTAGGATTTGGGTTTACAAAGAAAGCTTGTTTTGTTTGTGGCAGTTACAGCCATCTAATAAAAGACTATGATTTTCATGAAAAAAGAATGGCTAAAAAGTCTGTTTTGAAAAATATAGGAAAGAATAATGGTCAAACGGAAATTAGACCAGTTTGGAACAGTGCTCAGAGTATAAATCATCAAAATAAATTTGTTCCATCTGCAGTCTTAACAAGGTTTGGAAGAGTACCAGTTAGTACTGCCAAGAAAAGCTCTATAAGAGCAACATCATCAACTAGTACATTCAGACCAGTTAATATTGCTACCCATACAAATAGAGTGAATGCTTCAAAATTAAGAACAAATGCTTTTCATAACTCACATTCACCTATTAGAAGGCTTTTTCATAAATCAACAGCACCAAACACTAGTATTTCAAATGAAAAAGTTAATACTGTCAGAGTAAAGGGTGTTAATACTGCTGGGCAAATAGCAGTTAGTACTGTTAAGGGTAATGGGGTCACTGCTGTTAAGGCCTCAACAGGTTGTGTTTGTAAACCAAAAATGACCAATTTAAACAATGTCTCCAAAGACAATAGTGGATCATGGGTCTAAAAAAGAGTCAATTATATAGATCCACAAGGCAGACTCATGTCAGTAGTGGCTTGGGTCCCCAAGAGACACCGACTCTCTTACTTTTGTGCAGGGAAATCCACAACAAGCTTTGAAGAACAAATAAATATTTGACAGTGGATGTTCCAGGCATATGACAGGGAACAAAGACTTCCTTACTGATTATCAAGAACTTGATGGAGATTTTGTTGCTTTTGGTGGAAGTGCTAGAGGTGGTAAGATAACAGGAAAAGGAAAGATAAGAACAGATAAGTTAGACTTTGAAGATGTGTTCTTTGTCAAAGAACTAAACTTTAATCTGTCTCACAAATGTGTGACAAGAAAAACAGTGTTCTTTTCACTGAAACTGAATGTCTTGTTTTGTCTCCTGATTTTAAGCTACTTGATGAAAGTCAAGTATTGCTTAGAGTTCCCAGGCAAAGCAATATGTACAGCTTTGATTTAAAAAATGTTGTTCCTTCTGGAGATTTAACTTGTTTGTTTGCAAAAGCCACAATTGATGAGTCTAAATTATGGCATAGGAGGCTGGGTCATGTGAATTTTAAAACAATGAATAAACTTGTGAAGGGAAATCTTGTAAGAGGTCTTCCTTCAAAGATTTTTGACAATGACCATACTTGTGTTGCTTGTCAGAAGGGAAAGCAACACAAGGCTTCCTGTAAGGCCAAACTTATGAGCTCTATCAGCCAACCCTTACAGATGTTGCATATGGACTTATTTGGTCCAACATCTGTTAGGAGTATCAACCATAAGACATATTGCCTTGTAGTGACTGATGACTTTAGCAGGTTTAGCTGGGTTTTCTTCTTAGCCTCTAAGGATGAGACAAGTGGGATTCTTAAGAAATTTATAACAGAAATAGAAAATCAATTAAACCATAAGGTTAAAGTAATCAGGTGTGATAATAGGACATAATTCAAAAACAGGGAAATGAATGAATTCTTGTGGAATAAAAGGGAAATAAAAACTGGAATTTAGTGTTCCAACACTCACAACAAAATGGAGTTGCAGAGAGAAAGAACAGACAATCGATTAGAAGACTCTAGAACAATGCTAGTATACTTCACTTCTACCAACGTATTTTGGGCTGAAGTAGTTTAATACAAGCTTGTTAAGTTCTGAATAGGGGTTTTAGTGACAAAGCCTCAATATCAAGAACACCCTAAGAACTTATAATTGCATACCACCAAAGCATAAAGTTTCCAGAACCTTTTAGATGTCCTGTACACCTGAAAAAAATAACCCAAGACCCTGTAGGAAAATTTGATGTGAATGCTGCTAGAGGGTTTTTTAGTACGTAAATAGCAAGCCTTGGGTATTAATTCTTAATCCAGAAAAAGTTATGAAGAAAGACACCTGCAATGTAAACTTCTTGAAATAAACCAAGTTTTAGACAAGACCTAACTGCTTTTTGATATTGAATCCTAACAAATCAATGAATTATCAACCAGTTACAGCAAGTGATACAACATAACAAAAATGCAGGTCCACAATAAACTAGGTTGTAGAAATCGTAGAGGGGGAGGGGGTGAATATTTTTTTCCTTTAAAAATCTTAAAAAATGTTTTCATATCAAATCACCGAATCGAAAACTTGATGATAATATGAAGAGTGTTAATAATAAATCTAAACCAACAATACATATTCACTCAAAGCTCACATCAATGTTCACATCAATCATGACACAACACAATCAAAACTAATATAACAACACAACACACAATTGCAAATAATAAATATAGAGCTATAAATGCAAGAATAAATTTAAAGAGATAAGTAAAAAGGAAATGCGAAACCGGACACGAAGATTTATGTGGTTCATCAAGAAGCACCTATTCGCCCTAACTCCACTCCCCTAGCACCAAACTCGAGAGTTATCTTCACTAGTCAACAAGCTCCCTTTAGGCGAGATAAACCGCACCCAACGTTTTCTTATTTCCATTTCCGACACTAAGCAAGATGTCGAGATTCCTAATCTTAGTTATGAACCATCTATCATGACTGCACAACTTAATCACAACTTTACAGCTACTTCACAACACAACTTTCACAACTACACAACTTCTTCAACTCACTCAACAACATCCTTACACTTCGCACCTTCACTACACATCTCATCTTCCCTACATCTTCACACTTTACATCACAAGACACTACCAAGACATCATGAACTAACTGCCTTATTAATGATCCACCATGATCTAACTATTACACAAGTTTGAAAACATTGACTCGATCTATACATTGTGAATGTACGACATGCACGAATGCACCTAGTAAACCTACATACCTTCTCATCTAGAAGATAGCGAGATTTTTTCTCTTGCACTTGAAATGGATGGATGATTTGGGATCACATTTAAACAAACATATAACAAGTTATAATCAAAGAAAAAGGTTTTGAAAGAAGAGTTTAGATCTGATAAAAACTATATGCAAAGAGTCAGAAAATCTGAGGAGAAAGTCCACTATGTAATATGGGAAAAATATTAATTTTTTATCTGGCGGTCCCTAATTATACAAGGGCGGTCCCCTATAATTATGCCTGTCCTCATAATAAATTAAAGGGCCGCCTATTTTTCAGACGCTCCATTTTTTGTCTTTTTGTGGGGAAGGTTTTTCTGGAACTTTCTAGCCATTTTTGGGTAGAAAATTTGAATTCAAAATGTTTATTTTGAATAAAATATTTCTTATAAATACAAAAATGTTTTGTATATGTTTTTAAAAAATGTTTAACCATATTATTAAAAAAAGTTAGAGGTTTGAAAAATAAAAAATTTTCTTTAATCATTCAACCAATTAAAGTTTTTTGTTCATACCTTTAGTGATTACGTCGGGTGCGAACTTAAATTTGTTATTGAAGAAAATATGAGGACGTCGAAAGATGTTGACGTTGAAATGATGATTTTGTGATAACAAGTAACTTAACACTTACGTTATGTGTTTATAAGTTATATGTTTGTCATCACCAAAACATGAAGAGAAAGTATAGATTTAAAATATCATAATATAATATTTCTACTTAAAAATCTACCCTATTTTGATGATGACAAATAAGTAAACTAATAACTCATAGTAAAGACTTTAGAAGTTACATGTTTACCTTCTTCTCCTCCTTTGTCGAACAAAAAGTGTAGACTCCTAGATTATACTTTAACTACACTTTAACTCTACAATCAAAGATGCGAGCTAGCCTCGCCTACTTGAAGTCTTGATCTATCAATACCCCTATAAAACACAATGACATTCCCATTAAACCGTATACTCAAGAGGATCCATGGACCAAAAAATATTGCAAACTCTTAACCTACTCAATGGTTAGTTTCGTGCAACAAAAAATCTATAATAGGACGAAAAACACCTATAACAAAAAATATAGATGTCATAAACGGTTGCAAACGTAAATGGCTTTGGATCATTTGCAAATGAGCTCCCCCTTGGTGTGTATGCTCCACCAAAATGGGGCACGCAAGAAATCGATGTAACAGAAAAGTGCAACAAGAAAAGTAAGTAGAAACAAGTCGACATAACAATAATGATGATGCTAGATAGTATATTCAAGACACTAAGAGGGGTAACAAATCATGTATGTTTTAGAGTATATGCACTCTAAAGTTTGTCACTAAAGACAAAACCTAAATAAAAAAAATGATTAATTGCAAAAGACATGGAAATATTTATGAACCAATGATAAGATTCGACCAGACCATATGCTAATAAGGGCTAAGAATCGATCAACAACGTTCCTTATGGTAACATCAAAACCCCTAAAAAAACCAAGATAATTGATGTTGATTTAAATAGACTAATGTTGTTATTGAGGATTCCTAAATCCTCAAGGATTCCTTATATAAGCATATGCAAGCTTTCATGTTGTGGGTGTTTAAGGAAAAACATTATCGTAAGACTTTATGACGACCTAAATGTTGATGAAAAGAGATGATTGTAATGATTGAAACATAAATTGAAGAAGATGATCGTGAATTGAAAGGGAAGTGGTTAACTATAGGATTGTAGGGGTGATTGAAGGTGTGAGAGTCAGGTGATTAGAGAGAGGTTGTTTTGTTGTTGGTGAGAAGATGTATGGCTAAGAGGTTTGATAGTCCTTGTAGTTGATTAATGTCATCAACTAGCTATTCTCTAACTTGAGATGGAGGTGGTGTGAGTTGATTTGGTTGTCACATTGAGGTTAAATTGAGTGTGAGTAACACGTGAATTGATGTGTGAGATATGAAAT
The DNA here is from genome assembly GCA_026074375.1 of Tanacetum coccineum. Taxonomy (NCBI): domain Eukaryota; kingdom Viridiplantae; phylum Streptophyta; class Magnoliopsida; order Asterales; family Asteraceae; genus Tanacetum; species Tanacetum coccineum. Next base: position 7,215 of record BQNB010014333.1, read on the forward strand.
GGAGAATGAGAGGCAACTTGTGGCGATGTGGATGGTCCTTAATGTAAGGATATGGTAATCTTGATATGGGGTATAGTTTTCCTTGAGATGGTTCAATATTAAAGTGAGTTGTTTATGGCATTGGTGTAGATGAATTGTACATTGATGCTATAGGAATGTACAAGGGTTTAGTTTCTTCCACCAAATGGGTTTTAACACTAATTTGGCTACCTTTTAATGGTTTTGGATGTTGGTTTGTTAGATGATGTACTTGGTGAGGAAGAATGTTGATGATGATGATTGTGAGTGATGAGATGTCCATTGGTGATAAATGTTAGAAGATGGTTGGTTAATGTTGATGAAACAAGGTGAAAATTTTAAAAATTGGAGGAACATGTAATGACTCAACAACACATGAAGGTTTAATATCATCATTTGTTTCTTTACTTGCCAAAAAACGGAAATAACAAATTAAAGACATGATAATAATGAAGACTCAACAAACACTTTGAAGATTGATCATCTTCTTTGGTGTTCATCACTTGTAAAAAGTGGAAATGATTAGATGAGACGCATTTCATTACGAAATTCACTGGCTTCTACATAGCATGCAATTCATATGATGTCGGGATATGACATATGATACACATTCATTACGAACTTCACTTGTGGGGAAGTAGTTTACATGGTGAATTCTTCTTGTAAAGAGACTAAAAGGTGATGACTCGAGTTTTTTTTTTTTTTGATAGTAGTAAAGGATGTCTTGGATTTTTCATTTCACTTTGGTGATTAGGGGATGTACTAGAACACCATGACACTAACAAGAGTGAATAAAAGTTAGTGCGGTTAGTGTAGTGGTAAGTGTATCTTGTGGATTCTAGTAGAATAAGAATCACCTATGTGAGTACTTGAGAGTGTTAGTTTAAAGTATAAATTGAAGTATGTTGTTTTCCTACCCTTTTAATTCGTGCATCATCCGACATAGTATGAGGAATAAAAAGTAAAAACTGAAGATAAATAACGACATAACGATGAACCTTTGAAATGTCAGTTAAAACGGTTAGCAATAACGATGACTCATCTGCGAATTATGTAGCACTTCCTCGAATATTGCGATTGTCCTAGAAAAATCACACAACGAGGTACGGGGTTAACTTTAAAGGGTTAACAAAAATGTGGATGGAAAAAGATAATAAACCAACTATATAAAAAAATATTCATGATAAGTTTTTGTGAAACGACTAGACATAAATTAAGTGACATTTTAATTAGCATATCGCAAATAAAAAATGCTTTTAAAAGAATTTCAGATGAAATGATTATGTTTCGAGATTATCGTGAATGATTAATTTTAATAGTAAGCAATGACGTATTAAAAATGAGAATGATACGTTTATGAGATTTGTTTCATCATTCCTAGACCTAGACAAAAGAAAATTTAAACGGTTCACGTTTAAGTGGTTTGGTGAGGATGCCAATGATGTTGTCTAAATTGACTAAGGAAAAACCTAATTTCTACATGCTTAGTGTGTACTCCTAACGAGATACAAAGTTAACGATGTATACTTAACATTAGTCATAATTTAGGAAAGCCATTAAATCAAAATAGAGAATTAATATGAGACAATTACTAGTGGTGCCAATTCTGGCTAAACACGACAGTTTTTATGGTTATAAACACCGAACCCAACTTCACTCTTAGAAGCAATTCAACCGTTAGGTCAAATTGAATTTCTAGTGCAATAGATTCGCCAGTATTCATTCACATTTCGACAAAATAGAATTCTTATAATTTGCCCTAATTAATATAGTCAAAATAAGATTTGTTTTCTCTATTCGTAGAGGACCAAACATGACATCAACTAACATACTTTTTAATTCGGTCGCATAATCCTAATCAAAGTGTGTGAATTTCAAGAAACGTAAGCAAGATGTATAATCTTTTGTTCAAGATCTATAGTAGTTATAATTCGATTACATATTGCCTTGATTTAATGGATGTCTTATATTTAGTCCCATCTTACATAGTGTAAGTTTGTCACATGTGAGTAATTAACATGTTTGTTTTTTCAAAAGCCCAAAGATGTGTTTATTTATGACAATACAAATAGTTTAATATATTAAAGTGGTTTTTAAGAATTATCCATTTCATGCCATGTGGAAGTGAATCTCATCAATATTATTTATCTAAATGATTAATGATTCCCTTTTAATGATAGATTGTAAGAAAAGAGATAGAAATTTAAAAATATACGCTCTAAAATAGTAATACTTATCAATGTTGAATATCCATAATTATAAATTATTTGAATAATATAATTTTACTTGTTTATGCATTGATACAATATTTTGTATAGGTATAATTTTCAATTCTAATAACTTAATATATCAATGAATGTAGTGAATTTCTTGTAACACAACATTTATGCTACGAAAAAATCTAAGATGCATACGTATATATATTAACCTTATTCAATCGTTTAATAACGAAAATCCATGAAATCATAAACATAATTATTTCCCAAACATTCATGTTTATCCTAGGTAAATAAACAAGAATGATTATTGTTTAATATTAGAATTTAGTTTAAAAGTGAATTATAGCTATGATTGTGCTTTATGTTTTATAGCAAAGTTTACATATAATTTGTATTAGTTTGCACGTGTTTGGGTTTTTCGGAAATGACACATTTTACTCAATTTGCATTGTCAATGTAAATGCTTGAATAAATCCGGACAGAACATCCAATTTCGTCTATCCTACTTCCATGTGTAAATGATGCGTAAATAAACATATTAGATATAATATTGGAACACAACCATTGACAAGTCACTCAAAAGGCAAACATCAACAAAAGTGTGATTTTATGATCCGATACATATTCTTTTCAACTAGAAAATGAAGAAATATATTATCATATCAATCTAGTGGCGATGAGTATGATATCCAAAAAAATATCACTATATAATGAAAAAGTTAGAATCTAAACAAATAAAATCCAATTTCATTCCTAACCCGAAAACTGTCAATTAGATTCAAAAAAGATATCAATCATAATTTGAATAAAGAATTGATATATTTTCAAAAAAAATTCTTGACCCTCACGAACACTCATTTAAAAGAAAATAAATAAACATTTAAATAGTGTGTTCTATTAATCCAAAGATTAGTTGTAAGGTGAGTTGATGAATAATGTTAGTTATAAATTTCTTATTCCAAGATTGTCGTAAATTTTACTTGTGCGAAAAACTATTTATTGTTATGTATAATATACATAGTTTTTGACATTTTATGATAACTATATGAGATTTTCTGAACCAATTATTATACAACACCACATATTGTTGTAAAGTGAACTTTTATGTTTTTAGAAAAATATAATTATGTGTGTTATTTAGAACCATGGCAAGCACAAGCATTTACTTTTCTTAGTTACTGATCTAATAATCTATCTTTTCTTTTTGTTAAAACAACCCAAGGTCAAACAAAGCAATAGTTAAAAATATTTAACATATTGTTGAAAATAGATTAAATATTGGAAATATTTAGGTGACGAGTTTTAAACATATTTAATAATATACTTGATAAGTTATTGAACTTTTATTCATAAGTATATTCCCATGCTTGAAAAGATTTATAAGATGTTTATGTGACATTTGTAAATTAAGTGATCTATACCTATATGCAATGCAAGAGCAATTTCGCAATCTTAATGCAAGAAATCTAGCATAAGTTCTAGTTAGATTAATTCAAAAAACAAGTACAAACGAATAGTGTTACATGGCACATGTGGCTTAGAATTCAATTAGCAACTAAAGATAAAAAGAAAATGGCACGATAATCAATAGCATAACAATTAAAAGTACTTTCGAGTTTTGATGTAATTAGATACAATTAATGTATACTTAGCTTGGTTTAGTTTGAAGACAAATAGTTTCCTCCCCCATTTCAAAATCAATTTTAATAATTTTAAAGTTAATTACACCATTTTCAAAGATAATACTGACTAGAAATTGTCCGACTCGAAAGGAAAATATAATATAACAAGTTTATGTTTAAAACGAGACTCCAACGTTTGACAATAAGTTGTATTTTGCCCTTCTTGACTAAATTAATTTTAGAAATAATACTTGGAAGTATTATTATATGAAAGTAGACTCAATTCTTATCGAAATGCGTTCGCACTACTTCTACAGACTTACGGTGATTTTATAAGAGTTTTTAAAGTTTTTAAAAATTGCCGAATCATCAACGGTGTCCCCTTAAAAATAAGGGGGCTGCCCACCCTATTACTCAGAATTTACGATTTTTATAAAAAAATTGTTTTTCTGACTTTGTCGAAAGGTGCACAACTATCTGAATTTGATACCGAACATATAACACATAATTTAAGATCAATTATATCTCGTGCTAGTATAATTATTGTAAATAACAACAAAACTAAATACAAGTTAATCAACAAAAACACTCTTCATATATAATCCCCCTAAGTGGGGGTAATTTAAACATTGATCCGTAATCCAATTTTTAAACCAATTGTTTTGAAAAATTAGAGCGACGTGCTCTTGAACATTATGTAAATCGTAGGTGGGGGGGGGGGTGAATACGTTTTCCATATTAAAATCTTAAAATGTTTTCGTATCAAATCACCGATTAAAGCATGATAAATATAAAAGTGTTTTATATAAATTCTATAACCCACAATACATATTCACATCAATGTTCACATCAATCCAGACCCAAACACAATCAAAACAAAATAAGCACAAAACAGCACAATGCAAATATAAATATAGAGCGATAAATGCAAGTATAAAGTACAGAGATAAGTAAAAGAAATGCAAAACAAGACACGGTGATTCATAGATGGTTTCGGTCCACGAGAGCACCTCTTCGCCCTACTTACTCCCCGGAGCACCAAACCTCGAGAGTTATCTTCAACTATTTAACAAGCTCCCTACCTACCCAAACTGAAGTACGAAAAAGATCACTTGTGCTTTGCATGCTCACTAGGGAAAAGCAAGAAGCATACCCATAAGCCCAAGTCTGACGACTCCATCTAAGAAAAACTATATCTGTTGCACATGGATCTTTGCGGTCCAATGAGAATAGAAAGTATCAATGGAAAGAAGTACATATTGGTTATTGTTGGTGACTACTCACGGTTTACTTGGGTAAAATTTCTACAATCGAAGGATAAAACTCTGGACTTCATAATCAAATTTCTAAAGATGGTTCAAGTTTGTCTAAATGCGACTGTCAGAAATATTTGCATGGATAATGGAACAGAGTTTGTTAATCAGACGTTGAAGGCCTACTATAAAGATGTCGGAATCTCACACCAAACTTCTGTTGCGCGCACTCCACAACAGAATGGCATTGTCGAAAGACGAAACTAAACTTTAGTGGAAGTTGCACGTACAATGCTGATAATTTCAAAGGCACCATTATATTTGTAGGCAGAAGCAGTAGCCAACTGTTCGTTGATTCGTAAATGTGACAATCCGTCAATTTCAGGTCATTATTTTATTCTCGAGTATTAATTATATTTTTCATTTTTATGTTGAGATATGAACTCACGACTAACCTGGAGAATTAGGGCTTACATTTGTAATTTACGTGACGTTTACAAAGAACAGGTGAATTCTACGTAAGGCATCGACGTTTATATTTTCAAAATGCCGTAGAAATAATTTTGTTGCATTCGTTTTTATTTTTCGTGTCTCGTATTATTTTTACTTTTTACGAAAAACGACTACGACAAGTACCTTTTTACGAATCGGGAATTCGACAATACCTGTATTTACAAATTGTGGGCTAAGTTTTTAAATAAATAAAAACCCAACCCACTAAACCAACACCCCATTGGGGGCAGCACAAACAAGGGAGAATCCTCCCTTGTGATTAGCTATGGTGAAGGTGCAATAGCATTCCATGCAATCCTAGAGTATAAGCTCAAGCAATACACACACACTCTTCATTTCAAACTAAAAACTCATCTATTTTCTCCTTTCTCTCTTCTCTTGGCCGATCCCAACACACACACAAACACTAAATCCATAAAATTTTAAAGATCAAACAACAAGAATACTAGTGAATATGACTACCTAGTGTAATCCCTATATTTTTGAGGTGATAAAAGGTTGTTTTTCAAGAAGTTTTTTGTACAAGTGGGGCTGAAGTTATAAGAAGGTTTCTATAAGAGTTTTGGATAAATAAAATGCTGTTCAAAAGTATTTTTGGGTGAAGATTAAGCTTGGAGTTGAAGCCTCATCAAGCTTGTTCTTATTTTGATCATTTGATAATTGTCTACACTTTTCTTGTGGTAAAATTTAATGAGTCTTGTTATGTTTTATTTTGATTTCCAAATGTATATGTATATGTATGATGTATGATGATCAAGGAATAAAAGTGTTAATGCATGCATAGATCTAGGTTACATCTAACAAGAATGACCATTAAAACTAGTGAGAAAAGTATAAAAATTCATAGGCTCTAATGAACAGTAAGTTTTATAAAACTCAGGTTTGAGGTTGGATTTGATATCATGAGGTCATAGATAAATCTCTTATGAACATTTGGCAAATTGGATGATTCCAAGAGAGTAAATAATGAATGAGTTATGGTCAAAACACTAAAACTAGTCAATTCTGGACCTTGCTGTACAGATTGTGTAAAAAGTCATATTTACGAACTGAACCATGTAACATCCGACAATTTTCGAAATTTTAAATGACTATTTTACCCTTTGACTTTTTGGGTCTGACTTGACCTTTTGACTTTTGGTCTTTTATTGTCACATAAAAGTAATTACCGCGTAACCGGTAAAATTTTCGGAACATATTTTATTATAATAAATCATATTTATTATTACATCTCATAAGTGAAAGTTATTTTTAACTTATTGGCTCGAAAACGAAAAAGATATAGATTATTTCTAAGCTGACGTATCAAAAACGACCAGCTAAACCACATTTTCACAACTCGGACTCTAAAGCAATTTGATGTAAAACGATATTTCGGACAACTTTTCAGTTTTATCCGAGACTTGAAAACGAGCAGAAAAGGGCTAAAACAGCCTCGCAAAGTTTTAGAAATGAAACCAACGCGTTCCGACGCAGAAAATAATTAAATTATATTTAATTACCACCTTTTATTAAATAAAAATATTTAATAAATTACTTAGCATTTTAATTAAAAGCGTTTGTTGAAAAACGCGAATATTCGGGTTAAAATTCATTTTATTTTCCGGACAAAGTTTATCAGTAATATACAAAATAAATAATAAACGTTTTAAATAAGTTTTATAAAACGTTTACGAAAATTAGTCGAGTGGATACTCATTTTTATCAGAAAAATGAATTGGAAAATAATGACGCAAGTTTCGTGACTCGAATCATCCGTTAAGTCGCTCAAACGAGTCCCGAACCGCTTTTTATCAAAACTATATTAGAAATTTACACAATGACCCCCCATCTATTTGAACTTGCCACTTTGCATTTAAAACTTTTAATATATATAAAAAGTTTTATACATTTTTTTCATTTTTATCTTATATAAACACACACACATGACTCTCTCCCTCTCCCATGATTTCCGGCCGCCGGAATTCCCGCCACCACCACGCCGCCGTCGCCGGAAAACTTTTCCGGCGGACTTTTCCGGCCGAATCCAAAAAGATTCCTCGCCACCCGATCTATTCGATCCACTATACCACGCGCCTCCAACGCCGCTGCCACCCCTCTACCACCTCCACCACCAACTACGGCAGCAGCCGCTGCCACTATACCACCGCCCACCGTCGGCATCCATCTATATCATCCCACACCATCAACATCATCGCACCACCACCGATCCAACACCATCACCACCCCACGTCAGCCATCTCCCACACGCCACCATCAACACCACCGCCACCCTCTCCACGAATCGAACATCACCGCCACCAGCCAACGACCGACGCCATCATCGTCACCTCGTCACACCACCGAGCATCACCCCACTGCCGTCATCATAGCCACCGCTGTACAGCCGCCATAAAAAGAGTGCGTTCGAATTTATAGCACCATAAGGGTGCGTTTGGCTCGACAAAAACCAACCAGGGTGCGTTGGTTTTAGGTTATAAAGAATAAGGTGCGTTTTGGTTGTGGTCACGAGAATATGGTGCGTTTGATTTTTAACAGCCGCACAACGGGTGCATTTGGTTCTGTCATAAACATAAAAGGGTGCGTTTAGTTTTATAAATCGCCCACAAGGGTGCGTTTGGATCTGGGTTCTCAACAGATAGGGTGCGTTTTGTTTTTGTTTCACAAAGGGGTACGTTTGGTTGATGTTTACAGCCAAGGGGCGTTTGGTTTTGTTAATATCGCCACGTATGGTGCGTCTGATTTATTATTTCAGCCATGGGTGCGCTTAGTTTTCTATAACAGCTTAGGGTGGGTTTGGCTATACACGAGTAGGATGCGTGGGATTTATTATAAAACAACAAAGAGTGCGTTTGGTTTATGTATAAACCGACAAGGATGCGTTTGGTTTGCACCAGCATAGGGTGTGTTTGGCTGTGCAGAATCACGTCAGGGTGCGTTTGGTTTTGATTCAGCACCAAGGGTGCGTTTGTTATATGATAAACACCACATAAGAGTGCGTTGTTTTGGTTGTGACCGCAAGCACAAGGGTGCGTTGGTTTGTTTGGTTTACGCATATTAAGGTGTGTTTGGTTTAGCGGCAGTCACATAAGGGTGCGTTTGGGTCTGCAGAAAACTGTAAGAGGGTGTTTGGGTTAGCAGTTAAACTATAAGAGGGTGTTTGGGTGAGCAGTTTCGCACTAAGGGTGTGTTTGGTTGTGCAGGAACGCACTAAGGGTGCGTTTGGTTGAGCAGAATAACCGTAAGACTGTGTTTGGGTGAGCAGGAAAACCTTTAGGGTGTGTTTGGTTTATACAAATCGACTAATGAATATAACATAAGGTTTTATAAATATTAAAACCGGATATATTGGTGGTTTAAATTGGTTAAATAAATGTAGTATTTATTATTTGGTTTAGTTTAAATGTCCAACAAGGGTTCATTTGGTTTATACAATTGACTAATAAATATAACACGAGATTTATAAATTATAAATTCGAAAACTAAATGGTAGTTAATGGTTAAATAAGTGTGGATATTCATTACTTTGTTTTAGTTGATATATATAAATATATATAGATATTTAAAATCACGGGGTTTGTTTGGAAAGTGGAAAAACATTAGATTTTATAAATATGAGAACGTTATATAACCGGAGGATTAAGAAGTTTTGACGATAATTTTATATAAATTTCTATATTTAGCAAGGTTTTACTAAACCTCTATTATTTTAGAAAACCCGGTAAAAGAAACTAGTTATATTTCTAAGATATATTAAATTATAATGTACAATACTCGACAAACGAATAAGAATTTACTTTATACATGAGACAACGATTTTAGCTAGATTTGTTCCGTACAATTATGACGAAAGATTTATGTATAAAAATATTATTTTATAAATTCTGACTAGAAGGTAAAATCATAACTTTTGTAAAATGCTTTACAAACATCGGTTGTTTTTATTCATAAATTCTTAGTCATGTGTCTACTTTTATACATGGACTTTTTATTAATTAAATTAGGTTCTGGATTTTTGTTTTTGTCGACATATTTTGTTTCATTATGTTCTCACGTTCTTATATAATACTTGTAAAGTTTTATTATACTTCACATAAATTTGGATTGTCTCAAACTTCTATGCCTATGCTATCTTCGTTCTATAATTCACGGTTCACGAATTATTATTATTCATTTTTCTTATGTCAATATTATACGGAAATATATTTACACACTTTGCGTTTACTTTCGATTTATTTTATTTAACCAACCACCAAACTATTACAACTTGGAAATCTAAATCTTTATCAACGTGTCGCGTTGATGCAACCATTCATCGGGAAAACCCAAATTCATTATCCTAGGCTAGTGGGACTTAGCAGTTAAGTTAAGCTGCAACTTCTTGGTCGAGCCGTTCCAGTTTCCGTTTCGTCTTGTACTCAATGTGTACATTCCCGCCAATCGTTCTTCATCATCAATGTGAGTTTATAGCCACCCCACCGTCGTTCTCCATGTTTTACTGGTTTTACATATATTTTTGGGGTGAGAACATGCTTGTTTACAAATGCATTTACATGGTTGATTACAAATTGGTTTACATACTTAATTATATATCTCGCGATGAGATACAATACTTGGTCAAATTTTTGGGCGTGACATGTATAAACTTGGTTATACACTCATATGCATATCTCACGGTGAGATACAACATTGGTTTTTACTTATGATGCAACAACTATACTTTTACTCGAATGATTATGGATTAGCTTAGGTTGCATGAACTGTAAATCACTTGGAGGGTGAGCGTGAATGTTATGAAATAGATCTATTCGGCATTGACAATCCCCGTTCGGGTGATTAGTTAGCATGCGGAAACGAACGTTATAACATGTCAGAACACGATTGGTTGAGTCTTCAGGGTCCAACAATTAACATACACTATGAATCATTCTCGAACATGCCCAGGGGGGTTCTGGAGGTGGGACACCTATGTTAGGGGAACATATATTTCATTAAGGCCCGGGTTCTTGGCAGGGGTACACCTACGATGGGTACACTCTTACTGTGCCTTGATAAAGTGGCATACTTACAACGTCTAGTCCCACGTTTCGGAACTTATTGTGTAGAGGAGGTATCTTGTAAATGTAATGGTATTCATGGTTTTGAGTACACACTTTTTGAACATGTTCGTTGCCTTGAATAATATGCAATACATACTGTCAACAATTGCGGTTGGGGGCCCACCCGGGGGTCCTATTGTCATACGTACATTTTTGTTTCGTGTACTTACAGTTGGGGGGTTGTTTTTGAATTGAAATGGTCATGCATTATTTTCACAACTCTTTTGATTTTATGACATTTCATACTTGCATTTATTTTGGGGGAGCATACAAGGTTTGAATTGGATTTTTGAAACGGGTACTATACACACTTACGTCACAGTTTCATGAACTTAGAGTAATGGTAATCATGGTTTGATACACACTTGAACATTTACGTTGCCTTGAATAAAATGGCAATACATTTTTAAGCATGTTTTTCTCAGGTGAATTAGATGCTTGGCCTACTTGATGTGCACTGGAGTCTAAAATTGACAAGATTTCATTTATGGATTTCTACTTATATTCAGATGATCAAATCTCGTTGGGTTGTTTTCAAGCTTTTCATTGTGATGCAATTATGGGACAAATATTATATCAATTTCAAGGAAATCAACGAGATTACTTTTCAAACGACACATTTAGAGGTCGTTCTCTTGTATCTAGCGATGTGTATTATGAAGTAACGTCCCCGGACACATTTCCGTTGCGACATATTTTTAGGGGTGTTACAAAGCACAACCTAAAAGACGTGACGCAACTTAGAATGATAAAGAAGATCGATACATAAAAGTAAATCAAATGATCACAAAATATGTTTCCGAGATATGCATGGCATTGCATTATAACTTAACCGAAGTATTTTTGTCCCCAAATTGGTATACAACCTGCAATTATACTACATTAAGTGTCTACTAAGTCTCGCTTAGTGATTATTATCTTATTACAATGTGGCCGCACTTTTATTTCTCAAGAAAAGGCGTAAAACTATGTTGCTGAATTTTTAGTCAACTTTACAAGACCATGTCTCTTCAAATATAATAGATACAACGATAAGGCTTTCACCCCTGGAAAGATACTTAAGTCTAGTTTCCAGAACATTAGGCCTTTTAATCAAACCATTTACCAATCCACAGAAAATGAGTTTTTAGTAATCATAACTCAAAACAGAAAGTTTGCTGAATTTCCAACGCTTACGGTTTTGGCCATAAATCCTATTCTATAATAGCAATAAAGTTGAATCCAAAAAGAGATGAAAGCTTATGATGTCTAGTGGTTAACCATATTTTAAAAACCTAACACTTTAGTGCAAAAATATGGAGTTAAATTCCTTTTTCAAACAGTAGTTCCGAACTGACTAGTTTCCGTAAATCGGTCATATCTCACTCATCCGGAGGAGATATGGCTCTAGCCAATTAGACACAGGTAATTTGAACTTATTTATACAATCCCATAAAATAATGCAGACATTTATAGACCAAACATTTGCTGCAATTAACCCGTTTATACTGCTGGTCTGCAGCAATCCCAAATTTTCCTACCAAACACTAATTTTGGCATATTTTCCAAACCGTGATAGCTATTAAAATGAATCCACTTGGAAAAGTTAGATTAAGATGTATACTACTGAGATTAGCTTTCTTATCCTACATATTAGAGTATTAACCTAGAGTTTAACTCGTTTTCCTAACGATGTTCCAGATTTCACTAGCAATCGTAAAACGGCCATAACTCCCTCATCCGGAGGAGTTGATAAACCATCCAATTTGCCACATGAAGCTTAAGACTATATCTATCCAAACATGTAATTTATTCACAGGCTCCAGACCAAAACTTATTAGGAATATCCACGTTTTGCTACTAGTGTAAAAACAGTCTCTAAAACTACCTAGAAATCCCATTAAAACTTATCCAAATCACCAATTTTTCACTTGCAATGCCATAACATTCTAATACTCATATATCACAAAGCAAAACATGATGTCCATGATCACCCAAATCCAAAACAACTCAAGAAACAAGCTGCTCATAGGAGGTAAATCAAGCTCGTGCATTTCAAAAAACACACACACCCTCCAAGAAAAATTAAATCAATAGAAAGATGGAACAAGAGGCTTACAAGCATAATAGAATAGAAAGAAAAATCAAAACAACAACCCCTTGGGTTGTGTTCTTGATACCGTGAACCAAGAGGACCAAAACCGAACCCAAATCTTGATTTCGTTGTTCCAAATCTTGATTAAACACTTATTATCAAACCCTTGATACTTTAATTGCACCCAATTAGATTAAAAACCCAATAATCAAAAGTTTAATAAAATCATGAACTTTTTAATACTTGATGCATGATGAATTTTAATGGGAAAGATTGATGGGGTTTTATGTAGGAATGATATTAGAGTAGGATGGAAGTGATTAATTGAATTTTTGGTGGATGATTTTTGGTGTTCTTGTGATGTCTGTGTCGAACCAGTAAGGGAGATGAAGGAGAGGAATGATTTTCTTTGTGTGTGTGTTTTATAAGGAAGTTTGAATTGGTTTAGGAGTTATATAGAGATTATATCTAGGTTAATTAATTCCTTTCATAAATTGGGTAAGTAAAAAAATATATATAAGGTGCGTTTGATTTAGCTAATAACCGGCCCCCTCTATAAAGGTGGGCTTGGTTGGGCTTTTTGTTTGGTAATCTTTGTATCACATTGTTTCCGGGCCCAATAACCTATTTAACTCGTTATTTGTTATAAAATCATGATTTTTGACGCGGTTTTGGCCAAACAGGAATAAAAGATGAAAATTAATAAAAATAAAATAAAATAAGCTCTCATGGTTAAATATGACATTCATTAATTTCTCTGTCGATAAAACGGATAAACTTAAATTGTACGATTCGCGGAAGTTTTAAAATTGACGATTTTAATAAAAATCTACTAAAATAATAAAAATAAATTATTTAAAATTTAGAGAATAATTATCAGTTTGGAATAAGTAGTGACCTTAAATACGGGGTTTTACATCTAGTTTGTAATTATAAAAAGTGGATTGAAAGTGATTTGAAAATGGTTTTTATTAAATTCTACGACTTTGGAAAACGTGTAAACACGAACGGGTCATGTCGAAATTTTTGTAAATTTTTATAGTTAGTAAATATTAGAAAACGCACATGATAAAACTAGATATACGGGAATTTATTAAAGTGCCGAACAATATATATATATATATATATGTATATATATATATGTATATATATATATGTATATATATATATGTATATATATATGTATATA
>BQNB010014333.1:22837-45744 GCA_026074375.1 Tanacetum coccineum
ATTTTTACTTGTGATTATTGTTTCATGGACTTTTTCATAGGTCATGAGGTTGGTAATATCATGTCATAATGAGATTATGAGTATTGTACAATGTTGGTTTAAGTATAAAATGTATAAGTACAAACTAGTTGTTATAAAAAGTTACATATACATGTCATAAGAAAATGAGTATGTAAACTTGTGATCTTGTTAACTTGGACATTTTTTGGACAATGATGGACTTAGGGACCCTAAGAATGTAATATATGTGATAATGAGTGGTGTAATGGATTTGTTACCAGATGGTTAAGCTAAAAAGTACAAAATCAAGTTTAAAACATTTTTTAACACAAACATCAAAACCTTCTGTTTTGGTTCGAAAATAAAAGTATTTATTTTATATTATTATTAAATAGTACGTCTCATGACGATTCTAAAAAGGTAAAAAACTCGAAAAACGGATTAATAACGAAAAAGATACGTAGTTTACGTGTTTACGTTAATAAATACTTTTATAAAACTAATTTTATAAAAGTTATTGTTCATCTCAGGTTTATACATTTTTAAAACATCATTAATATGATATAACTTTTAAAAACGAAGACGTGCTCGAAAGAATCGCTAAAAACGGAGCTATAACGAATAAAATACGACATTTACGAGTTTTACGATAACTAAAACTATAAAAATAATTTTATAAACTGGTGTGAACAGTAAAAAGTACTGTTCACCAGTAGTTCAAAAATATGAAAATGTCATATTTTGATAGCTCGTCTTAATACGAAAGCATGGGCATAAGAAACGTAAAAATCGGGCTTAAAACGCGAAAGTTACGTCATTTTTACTAACAAGGCATTTACAAATATTTTTACTTTATAAATGCGATTTCACTAAAACGATTAGATGGTGATGTAGCTATAAAGAATTGTATATGATATTAGTTAATCAAAGTGCTTAGTGCTTATACGAACTATATTGGATTAGGTTGCACTCGATCATTACCGTGACGCATTATCTGTGATATACTTGATATTCATTAACTCAAGGTGAGTCTCATAGCCCCCGTTTTACCTTTTTTCAACTGTTTTGGAGGAGAATACATGCTCATTACAAACTTGTTTACTTTGTACTCGTTTACAAACTTGAATACATACTCGTTTACATGCCCGTTTATCTTATAACGCTGCATTTACTTTTTAATACTTTGTGAGTTCATATCCCCACGTTTTACATTTTACAATGATTTATAAGTTTTTGGGTGAGAACATGCTTTGTTTTACAATTGGACGCAAGAAACTTTGAAATACTTACTGTTTTGGATATTGTATACCATGCAATACTTACTGTTTTGGATTGTAACACCCCCAAAAACGTGTCGCAGCGGAAATGTGTCCGGGGGAGTTACTTCATAATACACAGCGCTGGATACAAGAGAACGACCTCTAAATGTGTCGTTTGAAAAGTAATCTCGTTGATTTCCTTGAAATTGATATAATGTTTGTCCCATAATTGCATCACAATGAAAAGCTTGAAAGCAACACAACGAGATTTGATCATTTGTAGAAATCCATGAATGAAATCTTGTCAGTTTAGACTCCAATGCACATCAAATAATCCAAGCATCTAATTCACCTGAGAAAAACATGCTTAAAAAGTGTCAACATTAAAGTTGGTGAGTTCATAGATTTGTTTAAGTATAAATGCTGAACCAAAGTTCTGTCAAGTGTGTATGCCCATTTAAAATCCTTAAATGTCCTTCCAAAATGTATGTATGATTTTTAGAAAATCAAATAGTTGTAAAGTATGCATGACCATTTCAATCCCCAAATAGTCACAAAAATGTACGTATGATCGTTGTATCGCAATTGTTCAAAGCATGTATGATATTTATATATATATCACCAAAATGTTTCAAGTATGTATTGCCACTTTATTCAAGGCACAGTAAATATCCATGTGAGTATAAAACAATGATTACAATTACTCTAAGTTCATGAAACCGATGCACTAATATAACAGTAAGAGTTCATATGTAAGTATTGTGGGCCCTGTAGGCCCAACCAATCGTAATCCGACATGTTATAACGTTCGTTTGCCCAGTGATAGCTAATCACCCGAACGGGGATTGTCAATCCCGAATAGATCTATTTTATAACATTCGCGTAGACAACATGCTATAACGTTCGTTTGCCCAGTGATAGCTAATCACCCGAACGGGGATCACACCCGAATAGATCTATTTCATAACATTCGCGCTCACCCTCCAAGTGATTTACAGTTCATGAAGCTGTGACGTAGACTTATATATATACCCATCACAGGTGTCCCCTCCAAGAACACCCGGGCATGACTCTATTTTCGGGTTAAGCACGACGAAGAGAACTAAACTAATCTATTACTTATTTTTTTTTTTTTACTCTTCTGATTTTGAAGATAATGGCTCTAAGGGTAAATAACTCCCCCTAATTCCCACACTCAATATTCCAATCAAAGGCAACAGAACCAAAGAATCACACCAACCATAACAACCAACACCACATCTGTCACTAGTGCCCAGCTTCAGACAATGATTGACCAAGGCGTTGCTGACACTTTGGCAACACGTGATGCTAACACAAGCACGAATGGCGAAGACAGCCATAATTCTGGAACATGTATCAGAAGGACTGAAAACGTTGCTCGAGAGTGCACTTACCAAGACTTCATAAAGTGCCAACCCCTATTTTTCAAAGGCACTAAAGGAGTTGTCAAATTAACCCAGTGGTTTGAACAAATGGAAACTATGTTTCGCATAAGCAATTGCACTGTGTAAAACCAAATCAAGTTTTTCACATGTACTCTTCTTGGAGTTGCTCTAACGTAGTGGAACTCACACGTTAGGACTGTTGGTCACGACGTTGCAATGACTTGGACTAACCTGAAAAAGAAGATGACAGACAAGTACTACTCGAGGAGCGAGATTAAGAAACTCAAGGTCGAGTTGTGGAATTTTGAAGTAAAAAAGGTACTGATGTAATTGGATTACATCATACGGTTTACAGGACTCTGGCATTGTTCGTGTGTCTAGGTTGTTTATGAGGAGTCTTCGATTAGATTGAGAAATATGTTCGGTGGTCTTGACGACATGATTCAAACGGAAGTGTTATGGCATTCAAGGCCTCGCAAAAAAATAATGAAGATTGCTATTGAAATGGCAACTGAACTAATGGACAAAATGATCCATGCACTTCTTGTTGAACGTAAGCTGAAGAATAAATGGAAACTATTGACAAACAACCATTGTTGGAATCACAAAAAAGTGTCTGTCCACTTTCCAAGTTGTAAATAGGTCTTAGCTCGTAGATTGTGTCATGTTAAGTATTAGAGCTAATCAAAGCCCCCAAGGCGTTGGGGAAGCTTATCATAGACCATGGGCCGGCCATAATGTAAACTATATAAGCCCTCTCTAGCCGTGGAGTGGAGAGGGCGGTTTGCGTTGTTTCATTTTTTCTTTTATCCACATAGTAATATACATTTCATCATTCTATATACTTTCTCTCACTAAACATCACAACCCACATCTCTCTCTCTCTCTCTCTCTCTCTCTTGTTCTTGGTAGATCATTAGATTACATTATTTCATTCAATTGGGTTATCATGAGCCATGAGTGGTGCTTGGTTCTTCTTCTTTGTGTTTAGTTTTGGTATTTGTCTTGTGATTTGTGATTCAAAATCTTCTATAAAGAACAAATTTTTGAATTCAAATTTTTTTTGGCGTTTTTATAACCTTAAAGTATACATTTTATGTTCCTATAGGGTTTTGTAACACTAGTTGTACAAGAATTTTTTGCTAAAACAGAAAATTTGAGTTTCGTAGTAGTTGGAACCGAACAAGATACTTTGTGTTGGAACCGAACGAGAAGAACCGAAGTAGATAACCGAACTAGAGAACCGAACTAGATTACTATTGTTGGAACCGAACGAGTGTCTCTCCAGTTGAAACCGAACGAGTAATCTAAGTTGAAACCGAACGAGTCGCTTTCGTTGGAATCGAACGAGCATAACCGAACGAGGTTATCTTTGACAACCGAACTAGCAGAACCGAACGAGTTGTTTACTTTGGGAACCGAACTAGATTCTTCTTTGAGAACCGAACTAGATTTTTTTCTTTGAGAACCGAACGAGATTATTTTAACTAGAACCATACGAACTTATTCTAATTAAGAACCGAACAAGCTTATTTATAGTTAACTTAATCTCATCAACTCAAATTACTCAAATTTTAAATTATACGGTTATTTCTTTGACTTGTAAAATCCCGTGAAACAATTTCTTGTTTTCCCGGTTTTGTCAAGAATCGTAAAATCCCGTGTAGTTTCAAGATTTATTTCAAGACTCAACAAACACATAACCAAACACAATTTCTTTCTACCACCGATCGATCAATTTGTAATCTTTTTGATACCACAATGACGACTCTTGCCGATAAGTCACTTCTTTCAGGAGGAGACAACAAACCACCAATGCTTGAAAAACACTTGTATGATTCTTGGAAGAGCCGAATGGAACTGTATATGTTGAATAGACCTCATGGAAGAATGATTCTTGCCTCTGTTGAAAAAGGACCACTCGTTTGGCCTTCAATCACTGAGGATGGAGTAACAAGACTTAAGGAATATGTTGAACTGACTCCCGCTGAAGCCATTCAAGCTGATTGTGACATCAAAGCAATAAACATCATTCTCCAAGGCCTTCCAACTGAAATCTATGCTCTTGTGAGTCAACATCGTGTTGCAAAAGATCTTTGGGAGAAGATTAAACTGCTAATGCAAGGAACGTCGTTAACAAAACAAGAACGAGAATGTAAGCTGTATGATGAATTCGATAAGTTCACTTACAAGAAAGGAGAGTCGTTACATGAGTACTACTTGAGGTTCACTCTGTTACTCAATGATATGAACATCTACAAGATGCCATTGGAGCAATTTCAAGTTAACACCAAGTTTTTAAACACTCTTCCTGATGAATGGAGCAAATTTGTTACTGATGTTAAATTGGTCAAAGACTTGCATACTACCAATGTTGATCAGCTTCATGCTTACCTGCAACAACACGAAAGACATGCAAATGAAGTTCGTTTGATGCATGAACGTAACTCCGATCCTCTTGCTTTAGTTGCATCTCACCAATTACCTCCGTCAACTTATCAATCTCATCTACACACTCTCCCGAACTCTCAACTTCAACATCATGTTTCACCATATCCGTCTTCACAGTTTGTAACACCTTATCAGACTCAACAATTCACAACCAGTCAATCAACACCTCTTTCAATCACTTATCCATCAAATGAGTACCAATCCTCAGTTCACCACAACGTTTATTCTCCACAATCATCCATCCCACAATTGGAATATGCTCCCACAACTTACCAACATCAACAATCTGAATTTTCCCAACCAGACTCCGGTCTAATTGTTCCAGTGTTCCAGAAAGGGGATGATCCAATTGATGCGATCAATCACATGATGTCATTCTTAACTGCTGTTGTCACATCCCGGTATCCTACTACCAACAATCAGCTAAGGACTTCCATCAAACCCTCGTCAACAAGCTACACCATCTGTGATGGAAAAGTAACTTGTGCAAACCTGTTCAGGGGAGACAAACCCGTATGGCTGTTGGAACAAACGAGAAAATAACACTCCTGGAGCAAGTGGAAGCAACACAGGGAAATAAAACGGACTGTCATCTGTTACAACTCCAAAGGGGAAAGTGGTCATATTCCAAGCAGGTGTAACTATGCCCAAGAGAAAAAGGGATCAAACTGGTTTCAAGTGATAAAGTGTTGCGTGGTTTCAATGCTCAAGCATAGTCCAAGTTTTTAACAGAGGAAGAAATATCAATTTTTTGGCACAATACCAAGACTTCCTTGACACTCAACACCTCTCAAGACATGACTATTACCCCAATGCTCTTATCAATCCAATGATCTTGAGCCAGGGACTCTAAATGTTATGATCTTAACATCATCACCAGATTGCTCTCGATGGCGAATCTTTCCAAGAATGCTCAAGATGCACTCACCTTGAGGTACACACTCCGGATAAATCGGCCTATGATTTAATCAATCAAAGTGAGCAATAATGAACATCTTCTGAACATCTAATGATGTGATTCAGACAGAAACTGAAATAACCAGTAATTAGCAATACTTCATTCCTTATTCTCAGTATCTAAGTGAAAACATAACAGAAACTGTATCCAGGATTCCTAACTCCTTCTGCTCAACCAATATGCCCTTTTTTTGAACAATTATATACCCAAGTGATGAACTGCACCAATGTTAATCTGGAATATAAAAGTGCCAATAAAGCTTTGACTACCGAGCTTGACAGATATAAAAAAGAGGTTAAAGATTTGAAAGAAATGCAAAATGTTGAGAACGGTTTTTTAGGATCAAATGAACAATATGCCCCGAGAGTTGACTACTAAGCAAACCTCTTTCTGAACAATTGTAAAGAGAGGATTCTTTAAGGAAAACAGTTTTCCTGATCTCAAAAATGATTTAAAAATGGAAGAACAACAGAAATATTGAAAGAGAAATTGCTTTAGAAAAGAAAGATTAAGCAACTTGATAAAATCATTTTCAAAAGAGAGGTCAATCTGCTCAAACTGTTCATAAAATGAGACAAATCCAAAAATTTTGTTATGATCAATCCACAAAACAAGATATCCTGTTTTGAAAAACCTTTCTATCTGAAGAAAGTTCGAGAGTCAAAAAGCCCAAAACGTAAGACGGAATGTCATTCTTAACATGGATACTTTGTGATTCTGACTCCGATGAGACATAATGCTTTGTGAAGAGAGTCTTCAAAAATGCTTTTGAAAGAACAAGATCCAGTGGTTGAAAAATAAAGTAAACACTAAACCCATTAATTAGCCAGTCTTAATTAACGGATATAACAAACGATTTGTTTGAACAACCTGATTTATATAGTGAACAGCTATTAGAAAGCAACTTAAACTTCGGTCCCCCCACCTTTAGACCCATCTCCTTCTTCCACAACCGACAAAGTTGAGGTTCCAAAAGAATTTCCTAAAGTGAGATGGTGTCTATCTAGCTTAAAGAGCTTAAGGCGCCATCTGCTGGCTTTGATCAGGTTTGTCAAAGAAAGAGACCACTGCCAACAACTATCAATGAGCACGTGGGGTTTAAACATACAAAGGCTTGTTTTCGAGATGAAATTATTCCGTTTATAAAAGAATTAAAAGATATCTTCAATAACTTCAATCAATACTTGGTTGATGAACTTGCCGATGTCCAAAATGTCTTTTATCAAATGGAACAGGCTGTCGAACAACATCGCTTGGAGTCCAGAACTTTCGAAGTTAAAATGAATCAAGTTTTGAGTGAAAATGAACGACTCTTGGCATAAGCCATTGATCATGATATTGTAAAAACTGTTGTGAATTTGTCTGTGAATGATGGTTGTGAAACTGTGAATGAATGTCAAAAGTGTCTCGAACTCAAGACTGAGCTTCTCAACAAAAAGGATGTGTTATCAAAGAACTACGATAACATGTAAGAAATATACAACTCTTGGAAAAATCATTGCATCACTATTAGAAGCTCAATGGTATGTGTTTAATTCAACACAAAGCGTATAGGAAAGGAGGGAGAAACACATGAACCTTAACCTTTAAAAACAAGTTAAGAAAGAACAAAAACGGACTTAAAAATGCCCCAAATATAGGCTTGTTTTTTTGCTATGTGTTTGTGCAGGAATGGATATCTAAGAAAAGGACGAAAAACGAAGCCAAAACGACAAAACCGGACACGAAATGGAAAAGCGTGGTAAAGACAAAGTCAAGTCAAAGCCCAAGTCTGAAAAAATTCAACCAAAGTCAAAACCCCGACAAATCAAAGTCAAAAAGTGAAAGAAAAAATAAGTTTAGGCTCTAATAATGCCAAGTCCCTATCATATTAATGAAGGATATAACAGAAACGTGGTGAGGGATCAAAACTGTCAATCCACCAAAGTATTAACCACAAGGGCTAATTCTACCAAGTCCCCAAAACCATAACCCAAAAGGACTTAACTTGCAATACCCTTTATAACTCTTGGGGGGTTATTCTGCCAAGTTTCAAAACTTGTAGAAACACAAGGACGGTGCGGTGCAAACAATATATAACCATGAGGACCCATACATGACAAACCCACAAACCCCTCACCCCACGTTTTGAATTACTGTATATCCTTCTCATCACTTTCCGCCAAACTTCCAAGCCCCACCTCTGGCATTTTCCCCCCTTCCTCGTTTGCTGTCCACGACCCTCCAAAACCATCACCTAACACTTACCCACCCCACCACAAGATGAATTGAGTGCCGAATCTGGCAATCCAAAATCCCTCAAAAATTCATCAAAGGCTGTTATAACTCAGATTGGGCACCAAGTAAATGAAAGAGCCAGGATTTGACATTGGAGATCCACTCCTACAATCAAGCACACAGCTCAAAATGTGTCTACAAAGAAACAAAGACACACCTGTAAGAAGAACAAGAGAACCCCGAAACCCTAGCTATTTTTATTGGCTATAAATGCCTTGTAAGCCCTATAGGCAGAGTGATTTATTTTAAGTGTATTTTTCACTAAGTTTATTAAGTTTCAACTAAAATTACTTTGATGAACTTGTACCCATTAATTTTTAATGAAATTCAGTTTAGTTTTACATTGTGTTCTGAGTGCTTGTGTCTCTTTAAAAAAAACCATATAAAGCTTTTAATAAAAAGTACTGTTAACAACTGTTTTACATAGGTTTATCCAAAGAACTTAAGAAAAATTGAAAGAAAAAAAAAGGGTCACTGTTTGATAAAGGATGAATGAGCAATAATGGATGGCTCATTGGGTGCTTAGTGTAGCTTGTTTATAAGCTAATGGGTAGGTTTTAGAGCTTATTTAGGTATTCAAAATCCTGTTTTGAGCAAGGGATCAAGTATTGCTTTCGTCTATTCAATTTTTGCCTTAAAAAAATTACTGTAGCAAGTGCTTTTTTTAGCTATAATGGCTTTGTTGTGGCCTTATTTGTGTTTAGTGATGCTTAAATATGCCTTCTAGTTGCTCTTATTTCATTTACATGCAAATTGCTTAAAACTGCCTAGATAAGCTTATTTTTGTTGATTAGCTTATTAGATTTTCAAGTGCTTATTTGTTTTTGCTTTTCACTTTTTTGCTTAAAAGTTGCATAATAATGTAGTGAGTCTTTAAAATTTTTGAGCTTAAATAAAGTTTTTTATATGTTTTAAAATAATTAGTTTTTTTAAATTGTAAAGGGGTGTTATTTGGAATAAAGCCCCAAAATGGGACAACATGCATAGTTTATGGTTGGGTGTAATATTGGTTATTTTGGCTTAAAATCTATAAGCCTTTTGAGTCTGTTTTTTCTTTCCAAAGCTTTTAAGTTCAAAAGTGTTTCTCAATTAATAACATTGTGTTCTCAATCAGTAAGTTTTTAAAGAAAGGACTCAAAGTGCTAATTTAATTAAGTGTTAAAAACTACTTTAGGAGTAGTGTTTTTCTTATCTTTTTAGAGAATAAAATCAAAATAGTTAAACACTTTTGGTTCTCTTTTAATTTCTGTCCACGTCATGTCAACTATTCCAAGTTTTCATTTGTGAAACAAGTCAAGTTTTCAAAAAGATAAATCAACCTATTTCTTTTGTAAAAATCAAGCAAACTTTAAAGTGTTAACAGTTCCCTTTAAAATTCGTGCACTCACGAAGCTCACCCTAAATCTATCTAAAATCTTATTCTTAAACTTAGTTATTTCAATTTGAAGCTTATTTGACAGCTTATTTCAAGCTGTTCAAATTAAGCCCCTTGTTATTTAGATTATTTCCTGGGGCTAAAAGACACCATCTTTAAGGCCTTCTGTCCAACTTATTAGAAGCCTCAGCCTAAGAGCTTTGGCTTTTCTAAGAAGCCAATAAGCTCTTATTATTAAGCCATAGCTTTGTTAGTTTTTAAAGAGTCCTCTAATGTAGCTTTAATTAAGCCCTAAGTAGGCTTTTGACTGTTTTCATTTAGTATTAGTTTAGTAAATAGATTAAATTTCTTTTTCTAGCTTATTAGGAACTTATTAGTCATAGCTTTTTATTCCCTTTTACTTATTTAGCTTTGTTTTCTGTTTGTCTTAGCTTATTAGTCCTTTCTTGCTTATTGTGTGTTAACAGCCAAATCCTTAAGCCATTTTTAGCCTTAAGCTTAATTTAAGCTACTGACCAAACAAAAAGCCCTCTTTTCAGCTTATTTATAAGCAATCTCAAAAAGTTGTAGTTATAAAAATTGTTAAGCTCAAGGAGCTTAACAAGTTTGTTTGAAAAAGTTTTTGTAAAAAAAAAGGGGGAGATAAGGGGAAACCCGGGTGAGCAAGACTCGAACCCGGGCCTCTACCCTCAATACACCCCTTTTTTTATAACAAAGCCCTTACCGCTGCGCCCTTGGGACTATTCCTACGTATAGAGTTCCCAAGTGGTTTTTTAGTATTTAAAACCCCTTTTTTGGCCCTTAAAGCTATAATAAGCTGATCGAGCTTATTTCGTGCTTATTTTATAAGCCGAATTTTTAGGCTTCATATTTTTCTAGGTTAGATAATTAGTTAAAGTATTTTAAGAGTAATTTTTTCAGAATTTTTTAAATAAATATTTTAGTATTTTTATAATATTAATTTAGTTTTAAAAGTTTAGAAAAACATAAAAAATATAAAATTATCAAAAAAATATTTTTTTTTTCTTTTTAGAAAATATTCTTTAGTCATAAATTACGACGGAAAAAAGAAAAACTTATTTGTAAGGTTAATTTGCAAACTTTGATTTTTAAAAGAACGGTCCTCGGGTAACTGGAACTTGACTTTACTCGTTTTTTTGGGTCAAAACGACCTCCGTTTTCAGTCAGTCTTTTCATTCTTCTTTATTAGTCTCCTAGAGTAGTTTAGAATAAAAATTTCTTTGTAGGTAATTTTTGAAGAATTTAGGTTTGACCCCTTTGTTCGATTTTCGTGCTCTCGTTTCAGCTTAATTTCATATTTTTTAGTTTTTCTTAATCGGTTTTATTGTTATTGTTTTAACTTAGCTTATACACACACTCAGATCATTTCTCTCATTCCAAACTCCAATCTTTCGACTGTAATCGCTTTCTCCAGTTCCAGCCTCGTTGGGGGATTAACGACCCGGGAACCTTCTATACTACTTTTCGATTTTTATTGATTATGTTTATTAGACTAACTTAAATGATATTTTTTATATTTTATTATATATTATATATAAGAGGTGTAGTTTAGACTTAATTAATTTTTGGCGCCGCTGCCGGGGAGGCTGTGAAACCGTTTATCGTTACGTTTGGCATTTGTGTTTGAATCTGTGAATATTATCATATAAAAGCCAAAAAAAAAAGTACAAAAATATTTTCATTTTATTTTTAGTATAATTATCATTTAAAAAACTAAAAAAAATAAAAAAAAAAAACTTAAAAACATTGTCTTTAATTATAAATAAAATTCACAAATTGGTAAAATACCAAAATATAATATTCGCCTCAACTAGAGGTAAATTATCATAATAACTTTCCGTGAACTGTGGATTCCCAACTCGAACGAAAAAAGATTTAAAAAATTGCCGTTTGTGTCCCACATTTTCGAGGTACCGGTGTTTCACCTTTACAAGAAAACAAACATTAAAGTGGTAAAGGCGGTTTTGGTCCAGGAACTACGACCCTAAAGAAAAAAGGTTTTAAATAGATCGCGCTTCCTATTCCTCCGCTCCTTTGTGCGTTTTTCTTTTCGAAGAGTTTAACCGAGAAGCTTGTCGATTAATAGGTTTAAAGTTGTCTTTTTCGTTGTCCCCGATATTAAAATAAATTTGTGAATTTACTTTTTTGATAAACCAAAACCAGAAAAAAAAATTAGTGTAAATTTTCTGTATTCTCGTTGTTGCACACGTATCTAAAAGGGGCGGTCGAAAAAAAAGGCAGGTGGTATAGTATGCACACTACAAGATAATCACGGTCATGACTATCACCCCAAGGAGCCAAGTCCCTATCCCCCCCCTTCCCCCCAACCCACCGTCCCCGCACACATATGCCCCCATTAACCCTCGCACTAAGAACCCAAATCGAGCCGTCCATCCCCCCGGGGTCCGACACAACACGCCCTAAATCAAGCACGCCCCCCCTTGACGTCACACGCCCCCCCCTGTCACGCACAAACACGGCTAGAACTCGTTCCCAGTCCTCGGTAATCTTCATATCAACAACACCAGTCCACCACCTGTTGTTGAACAATCTAATCTTGAAGAACCAATTGTAAATCCAGAATCCACTACTCCGATGGCTGATAACCGGACTATGGCTCGTTGCATTGAAGCACCCACTCGCGGGTACTATGATGCCTTCGTTGTGCCCGAAAAACCGCGGAGAAAACTTTTAGCTAAGCACGTCTGCTTAACCTCGTTCAAAACAAGCATACTTCGGACATGACAAAGAAGATCCTCATAGCCCACCATCCGATAGTTCAACAATTATTCACATCTACAATGAAGATCCCAGAACGACCCCGAGTACGTCGGTAAAGCATATTGCTTATCTCCCAATATTCTCCATCGAGGGGGGCAGCCCCGGATTTTGCTTTAAAAAGAACCCCCCTCGATCGATTCAAACATGGGATGATCTTGTCTCAAACAAAATTCAATCAACAAATTTTTTCCCTCCTTCTAAAACAACAATCTTCTGAAATGAAATCACGAGAGAATCAACAAATATTTGATGAGACGATTTTTATGAAAGCTTGGGACAGATTTTAACGACTTCTTCGGCTTGTCCACATCATCGAGATATTTCAGGAATTTGGCATTCAACTCGATACATTCTATAATGCCTGAACTCTAACGATCAAGATTCTTTAAATTTCGCCGCGGGCAACTTTTTTGGACCAAATGCCCTCGTGCTTGCCTAAGAATCATTAAAGCAAGTCCAAAGTTTCGTAATTACACGTAACAACATTGTTGCCAAAGGAGTGCAGCACTTCCACCCCGCGGGAATCCTCTTCCGAAGTTGCAGAGTGAAAGATAATGGTGAAAAGCTTTACTTCGTTGATAAGAAAAATCAATTCTCCACGCACCTACTCCTTTCAAAGCGGGTTGAGGAAAGTTGTGTACTTGCGGTGTGCTCATTCCAAGCCGAAACTTTGTCCAGCCACTTCTGGCAATGTTTATCGAGAAAATATTCAAGAAGTATGTCTCTCAAGCAGCTGCAGCTAACTACAACCAAGAATCACCCGTTTATCGAGCCCGATTTTCAAATCAAATTCGACCACCGTATTTCCTCACCCCGTTCAAAAAAACACTCATAATGTTCAAAATCAGAAACAATCATAATCGTTACAACCAAAACCGAGGGAATTTAACAAACTCACTTACCAACCCCTGTTTCAAACAAGGATCAAGTCTATCGACTCAATGTTTTGTTCGAAAACCTCCCTGCTTAACAAGCTCTCCCGCCTATCAAGCTCACACTCCTTAAATTCATAGGTGCATTCGAAGGAAATTTCCAAGCCTACGTAAAGGCTAATGATGCCAGTATGAGGAACTGCAAACTCAAGGTCAAAACATCAAAATCAATTGACCAATCCCGACTGATATGCTTTCCAAATTTGTCCACTTCCAATACCGTGCCTCTACATCGGAACTCTCCCTATTAACTACTGTTACTCAAACCCGAAGGAGATTTAAAGGGTATTATTATACCACTCGAGAGTGGTGTACTTTACAAGGGACCCAACGATTCATCACTACACATCCTCTCATAAAGTATTAGAACGTTAACCGAGGTCACAAAGGACTACGATGCTTCCCAACTAATAACGGAAGCACCAAAGACATCCATCCTCTGGTTGTCCCTATTGTCCATCATGAATCAATCTCTGAGCCCAAATTAAATGCTCCAGTTATGCTTACAAGCCTAACCAAAAAGCATCAATACCTTCTCCGTTCAAGAAGAAATAATGAAAAGACGACGTGAGAAAGCTAAGAACCAAATTGAGAAATTCTACGAAATCTTTAAGATTTGAGTTTCGAAATTAGCTTTACTGATGCCTTGAAATGCTTATGCCAAAATTCGCCTCGACTCTAAAAAACTTTTAATCGGAACAAAGAAAAGTTGATGAAATGGCTAGAACCCCTTTGAATGAGAAATGCTCAGAGGTCCTCCAAAACAAGTTACCAAAGAAACTTGGAGACGCCTGGCCCGAATTTCTTATTCCATTTGACAATTTCCGGGATAATACTAGTGCAACGCCTTGGCCGATCTTGGTGCAAGCATTAATCTTATGCCATATTCCGTCTGGAAAACTCTCTCTCTTCCCGAACTAACCCCGACTTGCATGACGCTAGAATTAGCGGACCGATCAATCTCTGAACCAATCGGTATCGCTGAAGACGTCTATGTAACGGTGGGAAAGTTCTAATTTCCTGCAGATTTCGTAGTCATCGATTTTGAGCCAGACCCCCTAGTTTCCTTAATTCTCGGGAGGAGTTTCTTAAAGACAAGTCGTGCATTAATCGATGTATACGAAGGTGAGATAACCCTTCGTGTTGGCAGAGAGGCCATTACATTCAATCTGGACCAAACTTCGAGATACACGGCTAATTACAATCATATGACGGCAAACCGAATTGACGTCATTGATATGGCTTGTGAAGAATACTCTCAAGAAGTTCTTGGTTTCTCAAATGTGATCTCGAGTGGCAATCCCACTCCTTACTATGATCCAATCATCTCTACTTCTTCTCCGACTTTAACTCCATTCGGGGACAGTGATTTTCTCCTTTTCGAAGAAGCCGACTCTTTTCTTGCTTTAGAGGATGATCCAACTTCACCGGAAGTTGATCCAACATATTATGACCCTGAAGGGGACATTCTTCTCCTCGAAGCAATTCTCAATAGTGAACCACTACCACCTCTTCAAGGAAATTATTTTCCAGACACTCGAAAAGATCTGAAAATTTGTGAAGCAAACAATGAAAAATCTTCAGTTAATGAGCCCCCTGAGGTTGAGCTCAAGGACTTGCCACCTCATTTAGAATATGCATTTTTGGAGGGTAACGACAAGTTGCCCGTCATAATTGCAAAAGATTTAAAAAAATGAGGAAAAGGCAGCTCTAATCGAGGTTCTTAAGTCCCACAAGCGAGCCATCGCTTGGAAACTTTCTGATATCAAGGGTATCGACCCAGAGTTTTGTACCCACAAAATTCTCATGGAAGAGGACTACGAACCGACGGTTCAGCATCAAAGGCGGGTAAATCCAAAAATCCACGACGTCATCAAGAAAGAAGTTGAAAAGCTTCTTGACGCCGGATTAATTTATCCGATCTCTGACAGTCCATGGGTAAGCCCGGTGCATTGTGTACCAAAAACTCGATTGGTCACAGGGTGGAGAGTGTGCATCGACTATAGAAAGTTGAATGAGGCTACCCGAAAGGACCATTTCCCACTTCCCTTCATGGACCAAATGCTCGAAAGACTCGCGGGAAACCAATTCTATTATTTCCTCGATGGCTTTTCGGGTTATTTCCAGATTCCCATAGACCCAAAGGATCAAGAAAAGACAACCTTTATTTGCCCATACGGAACATTCGCCTATCGCCGCATGCCTTTTGGGCTATGCAATGCACCTGGCACATTCCAATGATGTATGATGGCAATCTTCTATGACATGATCGAGAAAACGATGGAAGTGTTTATGGATGACTTTTCAGTCTTTGGGGATTCTTTCTCTCTACCTGCCTAACCCATTTTGACAAAAGTTAAAACGGGTGACGACCCCGCCCAATGACTCACCTGCTTGAAAAAGAGACTTCATTTTTCTTCTCAAAAGAGTGTATCGAATCCTTTAATACACTTAAAAGAAAATTGACCAAGGCTCCGAATTTGATTGCTCCCGACTGGGACTTGCCCTTCGAACTAATGTGTAATGCAAGTGATTTTGCAATTAGGGCAGTCCTAGGGCAACGAAAAAACAAGCATTTCCAACCAATTCACTATGCCAGCAAAACCATGACTGAAGCTCAAGCATACTACACTACGACCGAAAAAGAATTACTTGCCGTAGTGTACGCTTTTGAGAAATTTCGGTCATACCTTGTTTTGTCTAAGAGCATAGTGTATACTTACCATTCTGCTATAAAGTATCTCTTCGCTAAGAAAGATGCTAAGCCAAGACTGATGCGGTGGATCATTTTGCTCCAAGAATTCGATGTTATCATCTGAGACAAAAAAGGAGCAGAGAATCTGGCCGCCGATCATCTTTCCAGACTTGAGAACCCTCATCAAGATAAACTCGAGAACAAGGAAATCACGGAAACATTTCCTCTCGAAACTCTTGGATCGGTTGCTCTTCGTGTTGATAGTACCCCATGGTTTGCAGATTTCGCAAACTACCATGCGGGGAATTTCATTGTCAAGGGAATGTCATCCCAACAGAAAAACAAGTTTTTCAAAGATGTCAAACACTACTTCTGGGATGACCCCTTCTTGTTCAAAATCTGTGCTGATCAAATGATCCGGCGGTGTGTGCACGGCAAGGAAGCTCTCGACATTCTCGAAGCTTGCCACAATGGACCCACCGGGGGACATCATGGTGCAAACCTCACCGCCAAAAAGGTCTTTGATGCCGGATTCTTTTGGCCTTCAATATACAAAGATGCTCACGAGATGGTTAAAAATTGTGACTCGTGCCAACGACAAGGAAAATTTTCACAAAGGGATGAGATGCCTCAAAATTCTATCCAAGTTTGTGAAATCTTTGACGTTTGGGGAATCGACTTCATGGGACCTTTCCCATCTTCTAAAGGCAACAAATACATACTTGTGGCTGTCGACTATCTGTCAAAATGGGTTGAAGCAAAGGCGCTCCCCACCAACGACGCCCGAGTAGTTTGCAAATTTCTTAAATCTCTCTTTGCCAGATTTGGTGCTCCCCGTGCCATCATCAGTGATAGTGGAACACATTTTTGCAATGACCAATTTGCAAAGGTCATGCTTAAATATGGAGTCACTCATCGTCTCTCCACCGCGTATCATCCACAGACAAGTGGGCAGGTTGAAGTATCAAATCGTGGTTTAAAAATAATTCTTGAAAGGACAGTGGGCGAAAATCGTGCCTCTTGGTCGGATAAACTAGATGACGCTCTCTGGACCTTTCGTACAGCATACAAAACACCCATCGGGTGCACTCCGTACAAGCTTGTATATGGAAATGCATGTTATCTGCCGATTGAGTTGGAGCACAAAGCTTACTGGGCCCTTAAACATGCAAACTTTGATATCAACATCGCAGGTGATCAACGCAAAGTTCAACTCATTTTGATCTCCAAACAGCGGGTAGATTCAACGCAAAGTTCAGCTCAATGAATTTAGTGAAACGGCTGATCAAGACCTATGAAATCCTGATTCTTTAAAGAGAAAACTAAGAGAATTCATGACGCAAAAGATCAAAAACCCGCGTTTTCAACGACGGTGATCAAGTCCTCCTCTTTAACTCACAGATTGAAATTTTCTCCGGCAAACTGTAATCCCCGTTTGGTCAGGACCATTAACCATTGTTCAAGTCCCTTTCGTAATGGCAAACCGTTTGAGTTTATCTCCCGAACTCCGTGCCAAGACTTCTAAAGTAAAATGGTCATCGTCTCAAGCACAAATTGGAGGTGATATCCCTGCTATGGAAATCCCAGACCTCCAAACATTCCCTAAGAACAACTAAATCCATGAATTAGGTCAAGCTTAGTGACCTAAAACAAGCGCTTCGTGGAGGCACCCATCTTATCTTAGTTTTTCAGTAAGCTAGTCTTCGATAAGTGTTTAGTTGTTGTGAGGCAGGCTTGCCTCTTTCCTATTCCCGTGTGTTTGTGTTTTTTGTGTATTGTCCAGGATTGTCCCGATTTTTTGAAGTCTCTCGGGCTATTTTGTCCTTCGAACACAGAGTCTTTCACAACCTCTAGCTTCATTTGGAATCCCGATATCCTAATCTTATCGAACTAACGTTTATCTTTAAGCATACTTCAGAAACGCTTTAGGATTTACAATAGAAACCCTTCGTAAAACACGAGGACGATGTTTCATTCGTAGTATGGTGGGATCTTCGATTTTGATTTTTGCCTGCAGCCGTTGTTTTATCAGACGTAAAACCCATTTTTACCACCAAAATTTTCAAAAAAATGAAAAAAACTTTAAAATTTTCAAAAAAAAATAAGTGTTATGTTCACAATTTTGACTTCCCCTGCTGGTAGATATAAGAATAAATTTGACCCATCAGAGCGTGTTTGAGCTCAGCTTGTTCCTTAACCATTATGCTAAGCGTCGCGAATACTCCGAAGAACGGAAAAAAGATAGTGTTAAGTAGAATTTGATGCTAAAACAAGGATTATATTGGAAATCTTTAAGAGCTGCCTGTGAGTAATCTGTCGTTATTTTTTCTTATCTCCCAAAAAATTCAACCTGACTTAAATACTGCTACTTTTGGAAATTAAACTTAAATCAATAATTTTTTATAGTAATAATAGCAAAAACTTTCTAGACTTAGTTCAAATTTATACTTTGAATTTCAAAAAGATGTTTTCCCCCCAATATATAAACAAAAATGATGAAAAAATGGCAAAAATATAATAAATATAAACTGTGGGTTTAATAAATATGCTGTATCTTGCCGGCTCACAACCATGTTACAAGCTTCTAAAAGGAAAACCCATAGTAATAATAATCCGAGACTGATAAAAGTTTGCTGCATCTTGCCGGCTCACAACCGATGTTGCAAATAAAAAGCATTTGCAAGCCTTCTAAAAGGTCGAAGATTACATTCGTAAATAGTAATGTTATTGATAAAAGATTCTTTTGTTAAACTCGAATATGCTTTGAACTTTTGGCTATTCAATTTTAGCTATGTGCTTACAGAAAACCTAAGAAGTTTTTTGAAACCTAAGTCCGTGGAGTCCTCGAAACTAGTTCCTGTGGGGTGTCAAAAGCCTGTCACTTAACCGCACAGGTTGGGTTGTGCCAAGTACGAAAGTCCACGTGGGATGATCTCGCCTTAAAAACTCATTATTCTCGGTGGAACGTGAAACATAAATATTTTAAAACATTGAACATGGTTGAAATTCAAATAGCACACGACGACATTAAAGATGTACAATTCCGGGAGTGAAAGTTTACAAATTGCCAAATATAGTAGTTTTAGCAACTTTAACTCATTACTTAACATGAATTTCGTTTTAAACAAAAAAATCTTGAGATTGGAAATAAGTGAAAAGTCGGGAACGATAACTTATCCTTTTTGGGGCATTCTCGGATCGAAAAGCATCTGTGTTTCTTTAATCCTCAAAGTTTATAATAACGAAAGTCAAAACGTACTAGAAAAATGAAAAATACAAAAAAATGGTAGAATAGGTGTACATATTAAAAAAACTTTTTGGTAAAGACGGGGGATTTTCAAAAACTCTTGAGTCTTTAATTTCCTCGATGAACACTTAGCTACTTTACCTGGTTATTATTCACGGGGTTTTTATTTCGAGATTCTTAGTTTTCCAAATGCTTACTTCATAGCATTGCGTGAGGACACGGCAATACCTTAGTATGGGGGATTTTGGTATGTGTTTAATTACACATACCTTTTACCTTTAAAAACGAGCTAAAATAACCAAAAACGGACTTAAAATGCCAAATATACGCTTGTTTTGCTAATTGTATTGTGCAGGAACGAATATCTAAGAAAAGGACGAAAAACGAAGCCAAATCGACAAAACCGGACTCGGAATGGAAAAGCAGGAAAAGACAAAGTCAAAGTCCAAGCCCAAGCCTGGAAAAGTCAACCCAAGTCAACCCCGACAAATCCAAAAGTCAACATATGAAGAAATATAAGTTTGAGGGTTGAAATTGCCAAACCCTAAGCTTATATTTAAAGAGGAAAAGAGAAAAGAAGACAAGGGTGCAAACTGCCAATATGGCAAAGATATACTACAAGGGCCAAAGCTGTCAAGTCCTAAGACTTATAACCATAAGGACCACGGGTGCAAAGAGTGTTATAACTCTTGGGGACTATTTCTGCCAAGTCCCCAAAGTTATTTAACAACAAGGACGAATTATGCAATGATAGTTATATCTTTGAGGGACCAATTTTGCCCAATCCACAAACTTTCCCCCAACACAGTTTAAAACACTGTTTATCGTCCCAAGCTTTTCCCGCCTAATCCTATAACCCCACAAGATGTCGTTTTCCTGCCTTGTTTGACCTCCACAACACTCCAAACCTCTCATTATCCTTAAACCCCACCCCCACATGGATTGCCATGTTGGCAATCCAAACCCACACAAAAAGTCATCAAGGGTCTATATCAATCGGCTTGGGCTTCAAGAAAAACCAAGGGACAGGATGTGCATTGACTTTACACTCTCAAAACAAACACAATGCACTTGTTGTGTCTACAAAGAAACACAAAGGAAGAAGACAAGATTTCCAAGACCTAGTCGTTTTCTTTTTTCCTATATAAATGAATGTAAGCCATTGTGGCCACAAGTAGTTTTTAGTTTTTAAGTTAGTTTTACAAGTAGCTTTTTAGTTTTAAGTTAAGTTTTTAAAGTTTAAAGTTCTTTGTACTTGTACTTTGGTTGAATGAAATTGAGTTAAGTTTGTTTTACTTGTGTTCTAAGTCACAATTGTCTTTTTAAAGTCTTTAATCTCTTCATTTAAACCATCTTTATATTCTGTTTTTAAAAACACTTTAAGGAAATTCAAGAAAAGAAGCAAGTTACTGTTGGATTAAAAGCTAAGGATGAATAAGCTGATTTGGATGGCTTATTGGGTTATGGCTTAGTTTTAGCTTATTTATAAGCTAAGGGTAGGAAATTTAGAGCTTATTAGGCTTCAAAGGATCCTTTTTGAGAAAAGGATCAAAGGTACATTTTTTTAATTTTGCTTATTACTGTAGCAATAAGCTTATTCAGCTTATTTTCTTAGCTTATTACTATTTTAATGCTTATTAGAGTGTATTTATGCTTGTTATTATCTTTCATTTAATATTTTATGCAATTTTAGTCAAAACTGTCATAAGTGTTTAATCCTGTCCCTAGCTTATTTTCATTTTTAAAGTGCTTATTTGCTTTTCTTTTTATCTACTTAATGTCTTAAATAGCTTAAGTATAATTTGTCCCTTAAAAATTTCAGTTAAATAAATTTTACAAGTTTAAAATCACCCTTTTCAAAAATTAAGGTAGTGTTTGGGTCAACATTCAAAACGGGTCAAAATGGCTTTGTCTATGGGTTGAGGTCATCAAGCTAGTTTAAGCTTAAGTTTTAAGCTTATTTTAAGCTGTTTTTAAAAGTTTTAAAGCTTTAAAATTGTTTTCCAAAAGTTTTCTAAACTATCTTCTTAACTGTGACTTTTAAAAAAGGCCACAAGTGCTTATATTCATAAGCACTTGGATTTTGAGTTTTGGTTTCTAAAAGTGAGTCTTTTGTGTATCTTAAACAAGCTGTCAACACCTTGGTGTCTTTTAACTTTTGAGTCAAAAATCACCAAGTGTTTTTAGTGTCAAAGTTTTAAAAATCCAAAAGCCTTTTTCACTGTCAAAATTCAGCAAGTTTTTATGGTTTATAAAAGTCAAAAATTGGTGCATAAGTCCATTAGCTAGGGTACTTTAGCTGTTTTCACTTTTCTTTTTAATTTAAGCTTATTTGACAGCTTTTAAAAAGCTGTCAAATAAGCCCCTTGAGTTAAGCTTTAATCTCCCCTGGTGCAAAGGGGAGATTTTAAGCTCTTTTTGCTTAGCCTTTAAGAGCACTTAAGCCCAAGTTCTTGGCTTATTTCAAGAGCCTATAAGCTCTTGTATAAGCCCTCTAAGTTTCAGACCTTAGTAAGCTTATTTGATGGCTTATTTTTAAGCCTCAACTAGCTCTTGACTGATTTTAGTGTAGTGATAGTGTAGGATTGCTTATTTTTCTTTAGGCTTATTCAGCTTATTTTAATTAGCTTATTTGACTCCTAGTTGCTTTTTAGGTTAGTCTAGTTAGTTTGTGAGCTTATTTGGCCTTTTTCTTAGCTTATTTGAGTCCAACAGCTTATGCATTTTAGCATTTAGTTGTTTTAGCTTCTGACCAATTAAAGCCTATTTTAAAACGCTATTTAGTTTTAGCTTTCTAGCTTATAGAGCTTATCTAGGTTAAGTTTAAGTCCTTTTTTAGATTAGTTGTCCTGTTTAGCTTATTTGTCTCCATAAGTCCAAAAAGACTTAGCTTTTCTAGCTTTAAGTCCACTTTAAGCATTATGTCACTTTTAAGCTGATTTTTCAGCTTATTTAGGGCTTTTTAGAAAAAGTTGTAGTTGACAAAGTTGTTAAGCCCCACGAGCTTAACAACTTTGCTTTTCAAAGTTTTCAAAAAAAAAAGAGGGAAAGACAAGGGGTCCGGGTGAGCAAGACTCGAACCCGGTACCCCTCGATACATTCCCCCTTTTATAACACACTCACACCGCTGCGCCCTTGGGACTTTTCTGTCATAGTCCCAAGGGCTTGAATACTTATAGTAGTTTTCAGCCCATAAGCTTATAAGCTGTTGCAGCTTATTCGGGGCTTATTTCTTAAGCAATTTTTTGTTTCTTATTTTTCATAGGTGTATTAAAGTGTCTAGTATTTTTCGTAAAAATTTCAGAATTTTTCGTAGTCATTTAGTATTTTTTATAATTTAATTTAGTTAAAAGTTTTAAAAATTCATAAAAAATACAAAAATTATCAAAAAAATATTTTTCTTTTTTAGAAAATTTTATTTTGTCATATAGTTTGTAGGAAAAATTTAAAACTTTTCGTAGGGTCATTTTTACAACTTTTCATTTTTTAAAGAACGGGTCCGGGT
>BQNB010014334.1:4455-75324 GCA_026074375.1 Tanacetum coccineum
AATGAGCTGAACTTGAGACAACGGTGATGGATTAAGTCGTTAAGTGATTATGATTGTGAGATTCAGTATCATCCTATAAAAGCGAATGTTGTGGCTGACGCCTTAAATCAGAAGGAAAGGAATAAGCCATTGCGTGTTCGAGCTTTGATGATGACTGTTCATAATGATCTACCAAAGCAGATTCGTAAAGCTCAAGAGGAAGCAATGAAAAGAGAGAATGTGAAGGCAGAAAATTTGGGTAGATTGATTAAGTAAATATTCGAGTTTCGCCCTGATGGAACACGTTGTTTTGGGAATCGTGTTTGGTTGCTGCGATTCGGTGGATTGAGGGATTTGGTTTTGCATGAGTCGCATAAGTCCAAGTATTCCATCCATCCAGGATCGGACAAGATGTATCAAGATTTGAAGCCGTTGTACTGGTGGCCGAATATGAAAGCTAACATTGCCACATATGTTAGTAAGTGTTTGACTTGTGCGAAGGTCAAAGCTGAGCATCAAAAACCGTCTGGGTTGTTGCAACAACCGGAGATTCCAGTTTGGAAGTGGGAAAGGATTACTATGGATTTTGTGAGTAGATTGCCGAGAATGCCGAGTGGGTATGATACGATTTAGGTTATTGTCGATCGACTGACCAAATCAGCTCATTTCCTACCAATGAAGAAAATGGATAGTATGGAGAAGCTTATGCGACTTTACTTGAAGGAGATAGTGTGTAGGCATGGTGTTCATGTTTTGATCATTTCAGATCGAGATAGCCATTTTACGTTAAGATTCTGGTGATCGCTTCAGGAAGCGTTAGGGACGAATTTGGATATGAGTACCGCTTACCACCCATGAATGGATGGTCAAAGCAAGAGGATTATACAAACGCTAAAAGATATGTTGTGTGCATGTGTGATTGACTTTGGAAGTAGTTGGGATCGCCATCTGCCATTGGTCGAGTTCTCATACAACAATAATTATCACGTGAGCATTAAGGCTGCACCATATGAGGCTTTGTACGGACGGAAATATAGATCACCTGTATGCTGGAGTGAGGTTAGGGATAGCCAACTCACCGGTCCAGAATTGATCCATGATATGACTGAGAAGATCGTCCAAATTAAGAAATGTTTGTTAACCGCCCATAGTCGCCAGAAAAGTTATGCAGATAGGAGAACCACGTCGTTGGAATTTGAAGTCGGTGATATGGAACTACTCAAGGTGTCGCCATGGAAGGGCGCTGTGCATTTTGGAAAGCGCGGAAAGTTAAGTCCACGTTACATTGGGCCATTTAGGATTATAGCTAGAGTTGGTCCTGTAGCTTATACGTTGGAGTTACCTGAAGAGTTGAAGGGGATTCATAGTACGTTTCATGTTTGGAATCTTAAGAAATGTTTAGCGGAAGGTAATATTGTTGTTCCGATGGATGAGATTCAACTTGATGATAAGTTGCATATGATTGAAGAGCCAGTGGAAGTTGTTGATAGAGAGGTCTGTATATGACACTACTGCCATTTACAGTAATAAAAAGAACAATGGCAGAGCAAGGTTAAGATAATTCGAGTAAGATAGCATACCCCATGTAAGGCTGTCAAACTTTCGCCGTTCTAAAAAAAGTCTGTCAAACTTTCAAAGCAATTTATGTAGTGCTCTGTACCCTTTCTGATTTGTATTATATCTTGCGTTGAAGTTCCTTGAGAGTCGTTCTTTGCATTCTGGTCATGACACAAAGATGGTATAGCGTGTGTGGAATTCATTACCATTGGTGATGTTATTCGTGGGCCCATGTTGGCTCACAAAGCTAAAGAAGATGGTATAGTGTGTGTAGAATTCATTGCAGGTAACAAAGAAAAAAATGGAGGGAAAAACAATTGGAGGGAAAAGTGGAAATGAGGTGGAAATATAAAAAATGGAAATGAGGTGGAATTTCAGAAAGTCAAAGTGGTAACAACATAAAAAGAATCGGCTATTAATAGGTTTTGTGGTTCATAATGGTATTTTTTGGGTAGAGTATGCATAATGAGACACAGAATAAAGTACATTGTTCATAAATAGTGTTTACCCTATATAATTATACAAAGAGTATTCTAAAAGTGAGCTTTAGCCCATATTAAATTATGCCGACTAACACCCCCCGTAGTTGGAGTGGGAGGATACCGAACGCTCTAGCTGGTATGAAATTATTCAAACAAAGCGGAAGGAAAACTCTTGGTGATGATGTCCGCATACTGATAACGAAAGGGTACATAAAGAACTCGAACTTGACCAACAACAACTAAATCACAAACAAAGTAAATATCTATATCAATATGCTTGGTACGTTGATGTTGAACTAGATTAGATGACAAATAAATGACACTAACATTGTTATAATAAAATAGAGTAGTTGAAGATAAAAGAGTGTGCAACTCACGCAAAAGATTCCTTAACCAACAAGTTTCAGCAAAAACATTAGCAACACCATGATACTCAGCCTCAGCACTAGACTGACACAACGTCAGTTGATGCTTAGAAGACCAAGAGAGCAAGTTGTTGCCAAGAAACACATAATAACCCGACGTCGATAGTTGAGTAGTAGGGCAACCGACCAAATCAGTATTTGAGTAAGCAACCAAAGATGTGGTGTGTCACATCCTGTCTAAGGCGGAAACACGAGATGTAACAGATATGATCGTCATAACATACTGATATACGATAATAAAGAATTCACTAAATGAAATATCAACATAAATATGTCATGACGACTCCCGACACAAGTAGAGACTTGTATCGTGGATAGTCAGTACCACGACAACATAGCCACATAGTCATAATAATCCCACAACCCAAGACAAGTGCAATTAAATTCAAATAGTCAAATCAAACATAAAGATAATAGTGCAAGAATACAAGGGATAAGTAACCTATGAGGGTTTCATCCTAAGTCTCTCTAAGTAATGCAAGAAGGCTCTATTCCTCCTTAGGCACAGTAATTTGATTACCTAAAAATGAATTCTCAAAAACGTCAACATAAAGTTGGTGAGCTCGTAGGTTTAAGTAATAAACCTATTTGTTGTGCATATTGTTTAAGTAGGACAAAAGTGTGAAGATATGCATATACAAGCATTTAGTGATAATACACAAAAACGAAATCACATAATAAAACTCAAATAGTAATGGGTGCATCTTCCCGCAATATATTGGGCGCCTCTACCCAAAGATATACTGGGCGCCTCTTCCCGAAGGTAAATTTACCTATCGCAATCTAGTTACACAGTAACGCACATATAGCAATATAAACGCACATATTGTCCAAGTATAAAATAGTGTAACACAACATAAAACATTTAAATATCATTTGAGTATCATTTTTCTCCTAGGAAAATATAAGTAAAAAGGAGCTACGAAAACTCACCTTTAGCAAGTGGTGAATCGGGAATAGTCAACAAGTATAAAACGAGCACAAAAGTCTTAAACGCAACCTAGTTAAAATATAATGCGCTTTAGGTGCAAGCAAACAATAGTGAAACGATGCATATGCGATTTTTATAAAGTTAACATCAACCAAACATGTTTGCGTTTTAGTTATATGAGTCAAAACGTGATCTCGTAAAAGTTGTATATTTTTATTAAGTTTCCACGCCAAAACAAAAATTACTATTTTTGCCCAACTTTAGAAATCCCACACAAAAATCTGATTTCTAAATATTTCCGCTAAATTTAAATTTCTCCTAAAACACGCTAAGCGACCTACCAAAAGTCTAGTTGCCATTTTTATTCTTTAATATATACGTTTCAATTATTTCTAAGTCGCCAACTTTAATAAATCATATTTCGCTTACTTAATAATATTTTTGAAAGTTCCAACGCGTATGGAAAATATATAAGTGATACTACAATATTTGTTGAGGGTTTTATAGCTTATTTGGACTCTAAAACGCTCAAAAACCTCTTTTTAATTTTCCAAGAGCTCACTTTTATTAGAAGTATTCACGCAGAAAGTTTGTAAATTTTCTGGATTTTAGTCCGTATTTACAAAGGCGTAACTCATTCGTTATAAGGATTCACGGAATGGCCAAAAGTGACATTTCAAGAAAAAATCTCGTTCTATAAGTTTTCTCTTATGAGTTTCACCCGACTCCGACCCAAAATGGATCAAAAACACAAAAACTTAAACTGGACATAATGTATTTAAAACAGTTTTGCTGAAAAAGTCACTAGTTTTTACCCGAACTTCATTTGGTCACAACTCACTCGTTTTAAGTCGGATTTTTTACAAAATTTATATTCACGCGTTTGTATTTAAGTATAATATCATACTTTTAAAGTTTCGGCTACTCAAAGTAAATTTAACCACCTGTTATACCCCATAGGAAATTCAGATATAATGTATTATTTACCAAAACTACAATATATAGCCGCAAACAACAACAACTTCATTTCTAGCCTATATCCCTTCCACCAATGTTATCAACACTCAAACAACTCCAAGAATACCTATCCCTTCCACCGATTTGTTACAAGAACACCAAGAACTACTTTTTACATATATAATCAAAAATCTTAACCTAAAAGTTCAATAATAACTAGAATGAGTTCAAGAACATAAATAAAGTTGCACAACCTTTAGGTCTTGTTAGTTCATTAAGTAAAAATTATTTCACACAACATATGGGTGATATTTTGAAAGTTGATGCATAGATCTAATGAAATATGTAAGAAGAATGAGGATGTGAAGTTGAAAATGCTTAAAATGGAAAGATGTAAGATTAGAACCCCAGGTCTATGAAATGAATACCAAATCTTGTATGTAAACCTCAAAATAATCAAAACCCAAACCCTAGATCTTGAAAAACTTGCAAACCCTTAAAATGAGTACCAAGAACACACAAAACTAATCACCCTTAACACTTTATCTTCTTGGAAAAATGTCGTTTAAGATTAAAAACTAGTGGTGGTGTGGTGGTGGTGTTTAGCCGCAGCAAAAAAGAGAGTGTGACAACTGTGCTTTGAGCATGTTAGTCAAATCATTAGTAGTGATTTGAGTTTCATTATGTGTTATAGTAATTATGTGGTTATGTGATGCTATGTGAGTTGGTTATCAATCTGTGAGCGTGATCGTCTCATTGTGATTGAGTTTATGGTTATTAGGCATTTCATTTTGTTCACATTTTAGTGACAAAAAAATGATGGTATAATTTTATGTGTGTATGTATTTATGTGTACGTATTATGTATTTACGTATTTAAATAATCGGAGTTTGTGAGAGTAGAATATTGAGATTAGTAAATTTAGTTAGGTGAATTTTAGTGGTAATAAGTAATAAAAATGATTAGAAATGAAATTTATTTATAGTTATTTAAGTTAGTTTAATTTAAAAGGGTTTGCTAAAATAAATAAAGGTTTTTATAAAAAAATGTCAAAATTAAGGGTTGAATGTGTATTAATAATAATAAAATAAAAATATATATATATATTAATAAATTTCAAAATTTATAAAAAAATAAAAAAAAATATATTTTAAAGGGGTGTTTATGGGCCGGTTATAAAGAAAGAAAAAAAAAGGAAACACAATTTTAGTCTAAGTGGGATTCTAATTTGGTAATTATCTAATCCTTCTTCTTTGCACTATAAATACAAACCCACATCCCCATATATTTTTATATTCAGTCGAACAAAGCAGAAGAAAAAAAAAGATTTTTTATTCAAGATCAACTTGGTGATTTAGGGTTCCAAGAATCAAGGATTAAGGTATGTTTATAAACTTTAATTCTTTTAAATTTCTTTTTAATTCATGTAATAATAAAGTGATGGATAAATTAAGGTTTTATAAAATCTATAAATTAATGATGTTAAACTTAATTAGAAGTGTTTAGGGTTTAATTAGTATCATATTGATGTATTCGGTTAGAGTTAGAACGCAATAAAATTGAATTTAGGGTTGAGCAGAATTTTGAGTCATCTTGTTCGCATGTTATCTCAT
The DNA here is from genome assembly GCA_026074375.1 of Tanacetum coccineum. NCBI lineage: Eukaryota > Viridiplantae > Streptophyta > Magnoliopsida > Asterales > Asteraceae > Tanacetum > Tanacetum coccineum. The sequence goes on from BQNB010014334.1 coordinate 10,400, forward strand.
GATTGGCAACGAGATTTTTTATGAATCTTATTTCTATTGATAAGTTCAGCGAGTCTAGTTTCCAAAACATCTGGTCTCGAAAGTTTTTAAGGTCGGGAAGTCATTCAAATGTTGGTTACACTAAACGTTGTCAGAATAGTAAATACGGGTCAGATTTAGGTCATGTTTATGTGGGTAAAACCTATACTTAAAAGTGGAATTAAGCTTATCCCTTCTACAGTAGTTACGTTTCATATGTCTATGGATAATCCTGTAAACATTAGCCTCTGAAAGCATGTCTAAGTATGGTAGTTGGAGTAATATATTATGGTGTGCAATCAGATCTGAATTAGGACAGTTTTGAAGTTTGATTTTATTTGATGTAGTTACACATGTAAGTAATATTTGGGAATCACAAGGTAGTTAATATTCTCATAAATTAACATGGGTGATTTTTGGTATAATTTATGAAGGTCATTAAGTAAGGGTTTTGGGTACGTAAAGAGACACTAAAATTCAGCAATTCTAAGTTAATTGTAAGTAGCTAGTGTAAAGTGTTAGTAAGATGGTTAAGGTTGGGCATGGTGTCGGGGTGACCCATGATGGTTAACTAAACCCTTAGACATCCATCATATGTGTGTTACATGAACTAGAGCTTTTAGATTGTTCGCGTGTAACCGTGTTTATTTATTTGTATAGTTGCATGTAGATATCTGGAAGCTGCGTTTGAGTATCCAAGTGAGTTTTATAGTCCCATTTTACTATGTTTTCTTGGGATGGAAATGATGCCAAATATGTTTTGAAATGTTTTGATTGCTGTGATTATGTGGTTTCAAGTTACACATGGACATTTAAGTAGCTATTATATGTTATGTGCTGCATGTTGTATGATGTTGCATTGGTCTTCACCTACTTTGTGGGTAAGAGGTTTCGCCTACTTGGTGTGGGTATGAACCTATTTGTGTGCTAATACGGTACCAAGAGTCTGGGATTTAGGGATTTCATTCCACTCCATGACTATTTTTGTTGCATTGGATCGAGGGACACGTTCCGTCCCAATTGAGATTTTTAGTTGCATGAATGCTAGCATGTATAATAGCCAGCTTATTTGTCCTACCATGTTTTGTTTTCATAATCACAGTAATTGATTTAAATCTTATATTGGTTTCGCAAAACCTATGACTCTCACCAAACATTGTGTTGACGTTTTAAGCATCATTTTCAGGTGAGCGTTATGAAGGTGTTGAAGTTAATAAAAGTGGCTAGAGAGACCATTAGAATGGCATTGGAAGTTCTCATTTGATTGTCGTCTAGTATTTGTTTGCATGAATTCTTGAATGTTGTTAGTTTTTATAGGTTGCGAGACATTGTCTTTGTATTGATGAGACCCCTTTTTCATTAATACAAGATGCCATTCTTTTGTTTTCGGTATTGTCATGACACATCGTATCTTTTATATTAGTTATGCATGTAGTGATTCTCTATTGTTTACACCATTGTGTTGACATGATATCCATGATGTTACGCCTCGTGTTTCCGCCTTGGCGGGGTGTGATAAATTGGTATCAGAGCCTTTGGTTATAGAGAAGTAGGTGGTTTGGCCTAGACTATAACCTAAGATTCCTTAATATAGTTGCATTTTAGGGCTTAAGTGTTTATGTACGTATCTACCATACTTTCTTGCTATTCGAAAGCTTTAATTTTTCTTAATTTGTCTACTACTATATAATATATACATATATATACTTTTTCATTATTGGGATCTAATAGTATATACCCTTCCTTATTATTTTGGTCATGTCTCTCTCTAACCGTAATAGAATCTATGTGTTTAGCTACCTAGGCGTTTTTGTATTCTTGCTTTGTTTGAGTTTTATTTCGACCTACGGGCTACTTGATAGCTTATGATTCAAAAGAGGAGCTAGTTGAGGAGGAGCCTCTCAAGGAACCGAATGAGGAAGGTTAGTTAGAAGAGTCGGAGAAGGAGGCCGACTCAGATCTCTTGTAGGATGCTCGTAGCAGGCCTGGACCCGCGGAGTCGGGTGACTCTTGCGAAGGCAAAGTCAAACGCAAGCGAGGCCAGCATAAGTTTATTCCGTCTTTTACCTCGTCACGATGCTATTGATTATTTCTTTCAGATATTTCGTATTTTGGAGGCGCTGCGAGACTTTCGTTCCTTTATGTCGTTTCGATTTTATTTTTATATAAGTAAGTATTTCCTTAATGGAGCATCCTTTCTGTGTTGTATTGGAGTGGTTTAAGATGTGTAATGTGGTATATGTGCTTATATGTGTGTTATCATTGAGAGGTGAAGTCTTGGAAGTAAGTATACGTGTGAAAGGATGCAATTATAATTATGGTGGCCAACATAATTATAAAGGCATCACACACGTAGACTTGTGACCATGATTGCATTGATCGGTGTTTGCTTGTTAGTTGGTAGTGTAAGATGTTATATTATGTGCGGTTGTATTATGTATAGTTATGAAGTTAGTAAGTTTCCCTTCTATATATCGCTTGCGGATACCCCGGATACCCGTTAATGCTATTATTATGATTATTGAGTTTGTTCGTCTGCTCGATTATTCGCTCGGATGTATAACCCTCATTTTAGCATCCCTTGCTTGTACCATGCCGGTATGGATGATCTAACTTTTCTATTCGACGTCTTGATGAATATTGGTTGTTCAGATCTACTTCTTTAGATATTGGTACGTTTCATTGGTTCTTTCGTGGTAATGATTACTCGTATGAGTATCAAAATTTTCTTTTAAGCACTAATTGTTCTAACATATTAGTGCGGATCATTACTTCGTTCTTTATATATCCTTTGGTTTTGGCAACATGCTGAGACATGTTAGTGCCGACGCTTTTCAATGGTTATTCTTTTGATCGTGAGTACGGATGAGTCTTTACGTTCTTCTTTTGGTTCGTAATGTCTTCGTATGAAATTATCTTGAGCATGTTCGCTTTACTGTTATTCTGACTATATGGTACATGGTACTTTCTTTCGCTTTCAAACAATAAAATTTTGTTAGAGTCTTTACGGTATTTTACAATCTCTTTTGGTATTACGATGTCCTTGTTTGAGTAACATATTTTATATTAATGTTGAATTATGAAAACCTTTTGAAGAATATCTTGATGGTGTTTGGGGAAAACTATATTGAAATGATTTTAGGAATACAACATTTTTGTAGAATGTCTCTTTTAAGAAAAACTATGTTTATAATAAATTTTGAAACAATATGATAATTAGTTGACTGACAAAACTATTTTCTTTTAGATAATATTTATGAATAAGATATGATAATAATTTTTTTTATATGCTTGTTTTTGATAAATTTTATAATTATAAAAAGGATGTTTAAAGTAATTTATATAGGTAAGATGCGATACACTGTTAAATAACTGTCTCTAGATTTCATGACAACCATGATTAAAATGAATTTTATAAAGATTATATTTAAGATGATTTTTTTAAATGATTTTTTATAATTAAAACGACTTTCTTTATTATTATAAATTAATTTTTATAAAAACATTATTAGTCGGTTATTGGTATAAGAATTCTATATTTTCAATTATCAATCTTGATACATATTGTTATTCGATATGTGTTTATTTTGTCGTGAGACGATTGTTGATTCTTTCGTTTGCGTTTTCTATCGGTACATATATTCTATCCTTCCTTTTAAGGATTCTGATGACATTTGATCCGCATCTATTTCCATATGTGAAATCCCTTAGATGTTTTCTAGCCTTTGATTCGATATTCGTTTACTACCCTATTCGATAGTTTGTAACCTTTAGGATTCGTTTTGAACGTAAACGTTTTATTTGAGTACAAGCCACTCTCATGTGGGAGCACCTGTGTTGTTCAAGAAGAAGGAAAAATTGTTGTCCTAGTTTACCACGAAGGAATTCTTGCTACAAGAAGCAGCGTTTTTTCTCAGACATGGGTTGAACATCGAATATCTTAATTTACGTTAACTCTAGTAAGATAGAAGCAATGAAGAATTAAAAAAGTACCTAAGACGCCATCCGAGATATGATTATTCTTAGGATTGGCAGGTTACTATCGACGTTTCATCGCGAATTCTTCTAAGGTTGCTAAACCCCTTGCTTCACTGACGCAGAAGATTCAGAAGTATGAGTGGGTCAAGGAACAAGAGGAGGCTTTTCAGACGTTGAAGGACAATTTATGTGATACACCAATATTGTCATTGCCTGATGGATCCAAAGAGTTTGTAGTTTACTGCGACGCGTCGAATCAAGGATTAGGTTGTGTACTCATGCAAAGAGGCAAGGTAGAGAACGCGACAGCAGAAATGCTGCGTGGCCTGGACCAACTAATGGAAAGGAAGGAAGGTGGAGGTATGTATTTATTATGGGTTTCATTAATAGGTGATGTAAGGACATTAATGATAGACGAGGCTCATGCATCAAGGTACTTGGTACATTCGGGAGCGGATAAGACGTACTATGACCTTAGAGATATGTATGGTGGCCATGTATGGAGAAGGATATTGCTACCTATGTTAGCAATTGTTTGACTCGTTTAAAGGTGAATGCTGGAACATCAAAGACCTTCGGGTTTATTGTAACAACTAGAGATACCCGAGTGGAAGTAGGATATAATAACTATGGACTTTATTACAAGGTTGCCAAGATCAAGTAGTGGGTATGATACGAATTGGGTAATAGTCGATAGACTGACTAAGGTATGCCCATTACATGGTAGTACGTGAAGATTTTAAAATGGAGAATTGGACGAGACTGTACATATATGAGATAGTAACACAAGGTATGGATGTGCATGTGTCGTTTCTTCTCAGATCGTGGTGGAAGATTTACTTCACGGCTTTGGTAGACATTACATAAGGCTATGATGAACACGGCTCAAAACATTGCGTACGACTTATCATCCTCAAAACGGATAGACAAAGTAAGCTACCATTAACACTTTAAGGATAATGTATGAGAGACCGTGCAGTGTTGATTTTTTTTTGTGGTAATTAGAGATTTTACTAGTCTTCCTTAACTGAGCTTTTCTATAATAACAGTTATCATTCGGGTGTTTGATGTGCTCTATTTAAAGCGTTGTATGGAAGGAAGTGTAGGTCACATGTTCTGTAGGCTGAAGTTGGAGAAAGTGGTTTGATTAAGCCGAGTTGGTACAAGAGACAACCGACAAGGAAGTCTTGATCAAGGAGAAGCTGCAAGCGGCTAGAGATTTGCAAAGAATACTATGTCAGCTCAATATGCGTAAAAATTTAGAAGTTGAAGTTGGTGAAATAAAGTGATGTTTTTTATTGGAAGTGTAGTCTTGGAAGATGTAGTACATTTGGAAAAGAAAAGAAACGTTAGCACCAATATATGTGGGACCATTTGAGATCATTAAAGGGATTGTACTCCTATGGCCTATTGATTAAGATTGTCTCAATTATTTAGTAGCGTATTTGATGTGTTTCAAATTTAAGAGTATTTAGCGGATACATATCTGCATGTGCATTTAGAAGAAATTAGGTAGACAATTAACTTTTCGTTTTGTGAAGAAAACCTGTTGGGGATTTATCGATCATGAGGTTAAAAAGTTTGAAGAATTAGTAGGATTTCGTCGTAGTTAAGTCCATTGGAACTCGAGCGAGGTCATGAGGATTTCATAAAAACTAAGTATCCACACTTGCTTGTTGAGCAAGCTATCGTTGGAAGTACTAAATAAAGTTAGAACATAGAGTTACTGGTAGACTTTAATGTACCCTTAAATGTTCTGAGGTGGTTTGGTTAATGTTATATTTTGAATAAACTTGAAGTCGAGCTGATTCTTCAAAAAACATTAAGCTTTGTAACAACTCATAACTTAGCTCCAAGAATTGTTCTTGTTTGATGAGTTGCGGGGTTAGGTTATGAAAGGACGTTGTTACACAACTTAAGGTTTTGACGAGTTTCCTCGATGATGGGCGATGTTCATGTAGTTAGATTGTTATTTTTGCTTAGAGTTGTTACTGCTATTTGTACCCTTGTATGGGCAAGCAAAGTTGTAAGCAATGGGTTTCTGATCATGAAAGTTAAATGAGATTCAAAGTGTGGCCCTAAGTTCACGTGGGAACGTGAGGACCATATGAAATCTAAGTATACCCGATTATTGTTGATAATGATGATTGAACATATTTTTATTTGTAATCTCGAACGCTAGATTTCCTAAGGAGGGGATACTGTGACAACTATGCTTTGAGCAGGTTAGTCAACACCGTTTGGTATTGACCGCGCGAGTTCAACGTTAGTGTGTTATATGAGATTTATGTGGTTTATGTGATCTTATGTAGAGTGGGTTACAAATCCATGAGCGAGGTCATCTCATAGCTGTGGAGTCCCTTAGGAATATGATCTCTGCAGCCTATAAGGATGATAGCAAGTGTATAAATCTCATCAGGTCATGACTATATAGAAAAATGATTATGGACATACTATGCGTTAATGCGGAATCTTAACATAAGTACTAAGAAAAATAATGTAGAACTGAATAATAACTTCTATTAATCTGCTTTGAATGAATACATATTACTAACTAATGAGATATAATTTTGCTATGAGATATCTTGAGGTCGTACCTCTAACTATGCCAATGGAATCCCTTTTATAGAACAAGGTAAAACCCTAATGACATACAAAACGCATAATTATATTTCACTAAAATATTACATACATATCTCTTAAACGGTATCTATTTTTTCATTCTAACGGTACTAACTAACTGATCAGTACTTAACACTTTGTACTGTCCCCAGTTACAACTATATCTCTTTCAGTATAACTTTTTGTGCTCTGTCTCCGGTACTAAGTTAGGAAACATAAATCCTATCAATTCCTACCTTTAACATGGATGCGTTGAAGACTCTTTTAACACTTCATGTTTATTAAACTTTCTTTATCACATAGAGGATGGTTCCAAACTCTCTATTCATTTATTGTAACTTTTAATATCTATCCCTCTTCAGCAGCGCTTATCTTCTCAGACAACAACTAGCCAACATCTTTTCAGCAACAATCCAACTAAGTTGGCTTTGTAGTTTTTGGCAAACTACCAGCCATTAACGGATTTGATGTTCCTTTACCAGTAGCCGTTTGCTCTGGGATAGTTAACTCTTTATTTTAAAAACTTAGAGTGCGTTAATTACCATACCAGCACGTTTTTAGTTAAACTGTCAACCATCAAACGGAATTGATTAGTTTTTACCAAATACCTTTTGCTTTTGACTAGCCAATTGTTTCATTGACCATTACATGGGTGCATTGATAAACCATTAGTTTTTAGAAATTTAAAGCTTTACCACGTAACTGTTTGATCATGGACTAGCCAACTCTTAACCATGAAGCAAGGTGAGTTGAGAACCCTATAATTTTTGGTAAATTGTCAACCATAAACGGATTTGAGAAGTCTTTACCACAAGCCGTTTGCTTATGGACTAGCCAGTTCTTATGCTTGTTAAGCATGGTGAACTGATGACCATTTGTTGTGTGGTGGTTAGCAACACTTAACAAAACCTTATCAATCACCAATCAATATTAGTCTTAGATTTCCTAACTCTGCAAGTATCTTCTTGATAAACCTGATCAACTCCAATGCCATAGTACTGTCTTCTTCAGACTCTAACTTCAATTTAAGCATGTTTGTCCATACTGTATTCCTTTCTCAAAGGATACATCTTTTTCTACAGCATGTGAAATGATTAAGTCATGTATCGTCGCTTTAATGTTATGTACTCCTGAAGAACATGTAGCTTCCACTTTTATATTCCCGTCCTGAGTGTGCATTCACAATCATATTCATCTCTGGATTGACATAACCATCCATAAATTCCTAAGTACTCTGTCAAAAACCTTCAGGATATCTCATTCTTGTAAATCTGCGTCCATTACTATGTTGAATACATACATTCAAATTTCTCTATCGATTATGAAACAACACTCTCACATCAAAGTACTAAAATATCTCTTTTGTCCATTGCTTCTAATCACCACATTTTGATTAATCTCTTCAAAGTGTTCAGCTTAATCAGTCTGTGGTTTAGTTTCAAGACACTCTGTCTTTCATTCTTTGATAGGATATTTTGTTGTCAAGTATTTCATAATACTTCTTTTTCTTCATCCGAGCTATTGTTAAATGTAATGCTCAGCTCATCATTCTCCTTTTTTACCTATCATCTTCAGACAGTGTTTTTGAAATATATCTTCTTTTCTGACTTCATTCTTTTTCTTAGTGCCCAAGTTTTCTTTTCTAAGTACTCGTTTCTTCTTTACTTCCTCATGAACTCTTCTTTACTTTCTCCTGAGTACTTTACTTTTAACGGAATCTCAACTCCTTTCTCATTCATCCTTTTGATCAATCTTTCATCTTCAGCAGACCCAATAGAGATAAAATCTTCATCTGACCTCTTAATCTTTTCATACAAAGCTTGTACTTCCTCAACAACTTCTTGATTTTCAATTCAGCATGCTTGACAGTTTCACTACATGCTTCAAGTAGGTCATCATTTGATTTCTCAGTTGATTCTTGGTAGGTGGTCTGTTTCTGATGGCCTCTGATCTTTGTTGAGCACCGGAATCTTCTTTTGAGCGCAATTGTGTCATGAAGGATCTTTTGCCCTTTATTTTATTGTAAATTGCTACTACTCTTCTTGTTCTGAATCTTTGCAGCAAGAAGTCTATTTGCCTAAATCTTGCCTTTATTTCATTCAAAGTTTCTTATAAGAGTTCATTGGCAGCTTTTTCTTCAGTATTTGTTTCTTTCCTCTTCACCTTCCCTCTATTCTTGTATTTTCTCTAGCCAACTCCTTCGGTCACTTTCAAAGATGTTTAAACTTTTTCTCAGCTCAGAATACCTATCAGATTCACTTTTTAGATCATCCTCCTCTTCAATTTTCCTTCTTTCCTTTGTCTTTTTAGGAAACAATCTTTATGTGGAAGAGGCTTTTAGTGTCAGAAGTGATCTTGTAGAGGTATGGGTCTAGCGTTTGTCAGCTTCTTCCATATCCTTCCAACTCTATCACCTTTTCTCCTTTTTCTTAGAAACTGCCTTGGCTTGACTCATGTTTAGAAGAACTTTAGCTATTGTTTCATCATCTCCAAAGATTGTAGAAGTAGGTGTTTGAGTAGGTGTTTGAGTGGGTGTTTGAGTGGTTTGAGCAGCAATTTCTTCTTCAGTATGATCTTCAGCACCTTTTCTTTGCCCATCAGTACTTTCAAATTGCTCTTCAGTACCTTCATTGTGCTCTTTAGTTCTCATTTGCCCTTAGTACCTTCAATATGCATCTTCTGTACCTTCAATTTTGCGCCCTTCAGTACCTTCAATGTGCTCTTCAGTTACTCTTAATGTGCTCTTCAGTACCTCATTTTGCCTGTCAGTACTAATCTTTGATTCGTCAGTACTACTATTGGTTTGGGCGCGTCAGTACTATCTTTCTCCATGTCAGTTACTAACTCCTCTCCTTGTCAGTCTAAGTACATCTCAGTACTAAGTATGTCCTCATCAATATCATTGTCTTTAGCCACCATTTCTCTTGTCATCCCCTCATTCCTGTGCATTCTTGTTTTCCATATGATCAACTGTGTCTTCAGGGAATTGCGCATTCAACTGAGGATCTTTTGAACTGATGATTCACCTTTAGCAAACTTCCTCCTTGTTAGGATTACAGACTATTTGTGCCACCAATTGTTTCTTTGATGAAGTTCTTTCTTAGGAATCTTTGCTTCAATGAGTCAAGTTTTGCAGCCCACGCGCTCTATGATGTTGATGACAGGTTTAGGCTTGCTTCTTGAAGCTTTGTGATCTGATGCCTTCAAGTGTTGCATTTCCTTGGCTTGATCTAAAAATACTGTGCAACATAAAGAGTAGACAAAGATCATATACTTTTTGGAGAGTCATGTCATCCTCAATTCCCTGAATGGGATTTATAACTGCGCATGAATGATCCTCCTAGACTTACTTACCGAAGTTTCTAGGATAGAATCAGGAATAGTAGTAGTGGGTGAAGGTCTTGGGGATAGGTTAGGCTGGTGCTCAATAGGTACCTCACTAGTTTGAGCAGGAGATGAGTCAGTCTGTGGCTCATGAGGTACTTCACTAGTGGGAGCAGGAGAGGTGCTAGGTTGTACTTCAGATGGTCTTTCTGAAGGGCACCTCATCCTGAGTTGGTTGTACCAACATAGTGGCAACAAAGGTGTTACATTCCCTGAGAATGCTTACCCTTTTAATCATGGAAGAATGACTTTACTAGTTTAAAGTATTTACAGGAAAATGATCTAAAGGTACAGACACATCAACTAGTTGGTTACCTAAAAAGATAGAAACGTAAAAAAATTGGGTACTTGACAAATCTTTTTCTTCTCGCATCTAAATGTCTAAGCAATACCAGTGCAGACAAAATTAATTTAGAAAAATTATTTTTTACGCTTCGTTAGATGTTAAAACAGATGTCATCGGCGTCTAGTGGCAATGTTAGTAGGAATTTGATCCCAAGAGGTACTTTTGGAACTAAGACAATGATTAATTGTATGAAATAAAAACCTCTCATTGGGGTGAAAACAAAAGCTTTTTAAATGTTAACACTGTTAAATCCCCTCTCATACACCCCATTAGTTGCTATCTGCATCAATTATAGCCCGATTAGGTAATGTGTCTATCCCATCAGCTTTATCAAAACGAAGATCCATAGCTTTTCTTATTGATGCCTCAGATGATAGACACAGAACTTGCAGCAACTTTGGCAGTAATGTGCCTAACCATTGTTGATTATTTTTGGACTCTCGAAGAGTCAAAAAAAGAATATTCAACATTGTATAGTAGATACAACAGGACTTACACGTTGAGAGCATGATGATTTGAAACTTCGCTTTAAGAAAATTCAATAATCTCGTGATTACTCTGCATTTCCTTCACAGGAACTTACTAAAATATCGCACGACCATGTTATGCTTTCGGACATGAATCAAGAACAGCCATTGTACTTGAAAAGAGAGACATACGTCCTTAAGAGAGATTTAGGGCTTGTAAATATGAATGTAGTTAGAGGAGATTGCGTAAGGGAATTGTGCTAATTGCAAGATGGGTTTAATTAGGTTTAGGAGACCTAATTTTAAGGAAACCGTTCAATTTGACACTCACCTTTGTACCCCTGGTGGTATTTTGTCTTCAAACGTCTTTCATAGCGGTTACAAACTTTGCCCAGCCGAGCTACTACTTTGCACTGTCTAGGTACTAACTTTGTTTCAACCAAAGAATGAACAATGAAAGTATAGGAGTGCTTTCAGTACCAGCAGTCTTACTCCTTCTTAATGACCTCTGTAAGAATAGCTATCAAAACCTCTTGGGGAAAGGTTCACTAGGTTTAACATGTTTTTCTCATACTAAAACTAATACTCACAACTTATTGCCTCCCTTTAAAAACAATGTTAGCCTTGATGGATTTATCATCCCAAATTGTAACAACCCAAGAAACTGAACCGCCTAACATCAAATGCCTTGTGAGTAAATCAACTACATTGTCAATCAGGTGTGGTTTTAAGCACCTGAATGAGGTTTCATTTTCATATGCATCTCTTATGAAATGATGCCTAATAGCAATGTGCTTTGGTTTTGGAATGATATACTGGTTTCTTTATAATGCACAAATGGTGCTTTTCACATTATCAATGTAGATCTTTGAGTTCATGAAAGTTGAACCCATAGTTACAAAAATTGATTTTGAATCCATAAAACTTGGCCCCACAGCAGCTTGCAGCAGAAACATACTCTGCATTCTGTCAGTAGAAGTAGGCCACAAATGGTCTGCTTTTTGCATTGCCAAGAAATGAGTTTCCTGCCAAGAAACTGACAACCTCCTGTTGTGGATTTCCTGTCAAGATTTGCTCCAGCATAGTCACTATCTGAGTAGGATTCCAGGTCAAATGATGAACACTCTAGGGATCCAACAAGACCCAGTTTGGGTTTGCCCTTTAGGTACCTATAAATCTCTTGACAGCACTTACATGGAAGACTTTAGGGTGACCTAAAATAGAACAAGCAAAAACTTGCAAACCATAATGTCAGGTCTAGAAGCAGTCACGTACATTAAAGAGCCAATTCTTGGACCTATAGAGATGGAACAAATCCACACATCACTGCTTACTATCCTTGACAAAGGGCTACTGGTCTCAATTGGTGTACTAGCAGTCTTAACATTTGCAAAGTCAAACTTCTTCAGGATTTCTGCAACATACTTATCCTGACTAATAAAGTATACACCTTCTTCCTTCTGACTTTGACTTGTATACAAGAAAGATATGAGCTCTCCCATTGAACTCATTCTGATATTTACTATTCATTAATCTTTACACTCATCACACCAGACTTCTTTGTAGACACCATAGTTGATATTCATCCAATTGCGCACTTTGAACTAGTATGATATCATGTTTGTCCTTCTTTATGAAGAGAGTTTTGTCAATAGTACCTCTTCTGTATCCATTCTTCAATAAGAAAGAAGATAAAGTAGCATACCAAGCTCTAGGAGCTTGATGTAGCCCATAGAGAGCTTTTACAACTTTGTATACTTTCTGAGGATATTTAGGATCTAGAAAACCTGGTGGTTGAGATACATACACCTCTTCATCAATTTTCCCATAAAGGAAGGCACTTTTCACATCCATTTGATAGACTATAAAACCCATGTATGAGGCAAAGGCCAAAAAGATCCTTATGGCTTCAATCCTGGCCACAAGAGCAAAAACCTCATCATAGTCTATCCCTTCCTCTTGCCTATGTCCCTGAGCAACTAACCTTGCTTTATTTCTGACAACAACTCCTCTTTCATCCTTCTTATTTCGGTAAACCCACTTTGTACCGATAGCCTTCTTCCCATAAGGCAAATCTACTAAGACCCAAACTTTCTGTATCTTAAACTGCAGCAATTCTTCTTGCATAGCATCAACCCAACTTTCATCTTCAAGAGCTTCTGAAATCTTCTTGGGTTCTTGTGAGATTAGGAAACAAGCAAATAACAGTGCTGGAAGTCCTTATGATTATTTTCCTTTGCTTTGAACATAGCTATCTAAGCATGAGCTCCAGAACTTTTATGCATTTGTTTCTTGTTTGAACGGCTGAGTTTGGATCCCTAGAAATAAGTGCTTTGGTTGGTGAGTGAATCCTGTGTTGTGGGATAGGTATAACATTCACAATAGTTTCCAAGTTTGTGAAGTCAGACACACTGCACCATCAACCATCAATAAGATTGAAGTAGTGAAAATACCATCAGTAGAATTTTGATAGATATCCTCAAGTGGAGGTATTTCTGAGTCATCTTCTTCAGGATTTGTTGGATCAGAAAGAGATAGTCCCTCATGAAGACTGGCAGTACTAACTGGTAAGCTAACAGTATTAACTAGGTTAGTACTGCTAGCTTTAGCTGGTGTGCTAACAGTACTAAAAATGTTAGTACTGCTAGGTCTAGCAGCTCCTTCTTTTATCACTAAGTGCTCAAACTTCTTCCTGAGAGCTTCAGCTTCCTCATTAGCCTCCTTTTCTTGCCTCTTAAGTCTTTCAAGTTCATCCATAAAGACTTGTTCTTCCTCTCTTAGACCATCTCTCTTTTCATCTGTCTTATAAATCGAGTGATTGTGGAAGTATAAAGAAGGCCCATTAATGGCAGTACAAAGCAGTATTTGAGAAGATTTTCCTCTTGTTCAGAATACCCTGCTTTAATAAGATACATCAGTACCTGAATTTTTGGTTAGCATTCCTTGTTGGTACCCTGACATGTGATTAGCTTGAATTATCTGATCTTATTGGATGTAATTCATAGAATCAGTTAAATTAATCAGATCAAAAAGCCCATTTTGGTCCTTCCCTGCAAACATTTGTTTGTTTCTCTAAGAAGTTGATCGTGCATGTTTTATTAAACCACTTTTTGGTTCTTAAGTTTGTATACTCTAAAGATACCCTATTTAGAACATAACAAGCAATACTAACTGCTTCAGCCCAAAAAGTGTTAGGTAAAAATGAATCTGCAAGCATGGTTCTAGCAGCCTCAATAAGGGTCCTATTCTTTCTCTTAGCAACTCCATTTTGTTATGGAGTTCTGGCATTACTGTAGCTGGTATCTTTAGTATTTTCTTATTAGTTACCTGTGTCTACTATTTAGGTAGAATACCTTCACCCATTTTTAGTAAGAAACTGAACAACCTCGGTTTTCTACTAGCGGCTTTAACTATAACCTCAGCTCTATTTATTGGTCTGAGCAAGATACGACTTATTTGAAATTAATTGCACAATTCATAAAAGGAATCCCTCTTGATCCCTTTTGACCCACAGAATTCAATAACATCTTTGTTCTTAAATTCTGTACCATTATCACATCTAATGGTTTTAACTTTTTGATTCAATTGGTTCTCTATCTGTCTTATAAAGTCCTTAAGGAATGCACTAGTTTCATCCTTAGTTCTTAAGAAAAATACTCAACTAAACCTGCTAAAATCATCAGTGATAACTAGGTAATAGGTCTTATGGTTTAAGCTCTTGACAGATGTAGGTCCAAATAAATCCATATGAAGAAGTTGTAAAGAGTGGCTAATAGAGCTTACTGTTTTGGCCTTACAGGAGGCCTTGTGTTGCTTTCCTTTCTGACAAGCAACACAAGTGTGGTCATTTTGAAAAAGCTTTGAAGGTAAACCTCTTACAAGGTTTCCCTTTACAAGTTTGTTTAGATTTTTGAAATTAACATGACCCAACCTCCTATGCCATTTGTTAGATTCCTCAGTTGTATCCTTTGCAATTAAACAAGCCAATCCTCCTGAAGGAACAATGTTCTCTAAATTGAAACTGTACATATTGTGTTGTCTGGGATTTTAAGTAATACTTGATTTTCATCAGGTAACTTAAACTCAGAAGACAAAACAAGACATTCAGAGTCAGTAAACAGAACCTTGTTCTTTTTGTCACACATTTGTGACACAGAAAAGAGATTGAAATGCTGAAGTTCTTTTACAAAGCATACATCCTCAAAATCTAACTTACCCGTTTTAATTTTACCTTTACCAGTGATATAACCTTTACTACCTCCAAAAGCAACAGGGCCACCATTAAAGTCTTGAAATTCAGCAAGGTAGGCCTTGTTCCCAGTCATGTGCCTGGAACATCCACTATCAACAATTCCTTTATTCTTTAGAGCTCTATGTGGATAATCCTGCACATTAAAAGAAAGAGATTAGATTCTCTTAGGGACCCAAGCCTGTTTGGGCTTGAGTCTGCCTAGTGGATCTTTGAAAGTGTAACAATTTCTAAGATTGGATCCACCATTGTATTTGGAGACATTGTGCCAGTTGTATCTTTGTGGTCTCTAATTACAACCTGCTGAGGGCTTAACAGCAGTTTCCCTTTTTCCCCCAACAGTACTAACTGCATTTACCTTAGCAGTATTAACTTTTTGTTTTGAAAAATCTGTTCTAAGTACTGTTGTCTTTTTGAAAGGCCTTGAAGATGGTGAATGAGTTTTGTGAAAAACATTTGCTGGTCTAACTCTATTCACAATGGGCTTAACAGTATTAACTTTCATGGCAGTACTAGTTAGTACTGTCTGTCTGTTAAAACTTTGCCTAGCAGTACTAAAATTTTTAGTACTGCTAGCTTTAGCAGTATTAACTGGAATTTTACCAGTTCTAGTTAGTACTGCTGAAGGAACAAATTGGTTTTGTTTATTCACTCTTTGCACATTATTCCAACCATTGTTTAACTCAGCTTTTCTTGCCATCCTCTTCTCATGGAAATCACAATCTCTAATTAAATGATTAAGACTACCACATACAAAACATGCTCTTACAGTAAACCCATACCCCAACTCTGTCTTATCATTAACGGTTATTTGACTATGAGTATACTAACTCTAACAATTATCCCTAGGATTTTTACTTGCAGGTTAGCAAACTAGGTGTTGCTTGTTATTTAGTGTATAACTACACAACTCACATCACTATCTGACTCATACCTCAATGATAGGAGCATCAGACCAAACCTTAGGTTGACTTTTTACGAAGTTAGAACTCATTGACAACGTGGTTTAGACACAATTCATGAAGTTCTATACTAGTGTTAGATTCACAGGATATCAAATTCACTTATAGTGATTAGAATCATTAGGTGAGTCTGTTTTGGACCATAAGTAAACTTAGAATCACTACTTCTACATCAGTCCTGAAGGCATGTAATTTGCCTTCATGGGTGGGGGTACAGCATGCAATTACCCTCTTTTAGCTGTAACAAACCTTACATAACAAAGGTTGTTCTCAATCTCACTCTCTTTATTCATAAAAACACTTTGCAACACTTCATTTTCATAACTCAAAATACCATCATATCTGTGATCCCCATACCCAAGGCCAAACTTATCATTAGCACTCATTTGGGTATTTAGCAGTTTACTAAGATTTTTAGAAGAATTATGCCATTTTTCTACTTTAGCCTTTAAATCTTCTTTTTCTTTTTGAGCTTCTGCTAATAGTTTCTTATGGTATGTGAGGACATCTGTTTTATCATCTAAATCTATTTTCATAAATTTTATCTTTTGTTCATACCAAAGTTGTCCTTGTTGATGAGCAACTAACTGTGCTTCAACTTTCTTAAGACCTTGAGAATATGCCTTTATTTCAATGCTTGCATCACTAAGTTGTTCTCTCTGAGCATCATACAATTTTTTAAGATTAGCATAAGACTCTTTACACTTAGTTGAACAAGAAATTACCTCTGTGTCTGAGTCTGAGCTGTTGCAAGCCATCAAAGCATAATCTTCATCTTCTGAATGATTTGTCCAATCCACACCTTCTCCATCAACTGTCACCAATGCTTTAGAATCCTCCCTTCTTCTCATCACTAGCTCCCATCCTTGTTTCCAGAATTCCATGCATCTCTCCTCCTGTGATCTTGAGTTCCCTTGATTCTACACTCTCTAGCAAAATGGCCTGTCTTGTGGCAATTGTAACATTCCACTTTGGTTTTATCAAAGCCAACTGGTTCTTTTGCATCAAATTGTAGCTTTCTACCAGTCTTCTTGTAAAACTTTTTCATTCTCATTGAGATCATAGGCCACTTGCACTTTCAAGTCCATTTCTTCATGGTCATATTCATCAATCTGTCCAATCCTCATGATCCAGTTGAGGCAACTTGTTGATTTAGTAAGAAGTGAGTATGATGAATTTTGTTCATACTTTTGTTGATTTGACCGAAAGATTGGGAACACAATAAGCGATACAACTTCATTAGTAACTGCTGGTGATCTCAGAGACAAAAGCTACATTTTGCAGCTTGAGGAAGATGTTGCAGTAGAGCCTTTTTAACACTCCAAAGAACCTTAGATTATTGTATAAATCACCAAAAATAAGACTGTCTACCACTGGTATTGGTTTCTCAATAAATAGGTGAAACGAGTGACAGTCATAGTAAGAAGAATCTTAGGAACTTTTGATTAGCATCCTCAGTAGATACACCTGCTCCATGAATCTCTAACTGACTTAGAAGACTTTGGACACCACAGTCATAACCATTGTGAAGCCCTTGCTGTGTGGATACCGAGAATCCTTTCAAACTGTTGCTATCAAGATAACTTTTTCATCTTTTAGTTGGATTCGCATTTCCACCACATCTCGATTATGATGGCTCCTACATTCCGTTTTGCATCGTCATCTTATTGAACTTGGCAAGATGATCCTTCTGGAGGGCCATAAGCAAGGTGGTCCCTAGCTTTCTCTCTCTTCTCGGCTAACAATCTCTTCTGCAGTTCTAGGAGGCAAAACATCTGTAGTGATTGATACAGGACCATTCCCATTTTGTATAACCTCCCAGATTCGGATAGGTCCTGATATAGACCAAATAGTGACTCCATCTTCATAGTCCCATAAAACACATTCTCCCTTTTTGAGAATAGCAGCTTGATGGTTAACTGTATGAGGATGTTTGTTGGGTTTGGTGGTTTTGTGATATGGTGAGGTGGTGTGTTGGGGATTCCAACTTGTGAAGGTGATGCAGACATTTTTAAAGTTTATAGAGTATGAAGAGTTTGATGTTGATTGTTTTTTACTTCTATTCCAGAGTTTCTCACAGGCTCTGATACCACTTGTGAGTCCCTAATGAATAGATCTCTGCAGCCTATTAGGTTGATGCCATGATTGTATAAATCTCATCACTGACTATATAGAAACACTGATTTTTAATACATATGTTTAATGCGGAATCTTAACACAAGTACTAAGAAAAACAATGTAGAACTAAATAACAACTTCTATTAATCTGCTTTGAACTATTACAGATTACTAACTATTTGAGATATGATATTGCTATGAGATTTCTTGAGTTCGTATATGGTTGTGTATCTAACTATGCCAAGAGGGATCCTTTTATAGATTAAGGATAAACCCTAAACAGGCTTACAAATCGCTAACAGATAACACATATCTTTTCCTAGAATATCTCATGCATATCTCATAAACGGTACTAACTATTATCTACTAACAGTACTAACTATTCGATCAGTACTTACATTTTGTACTGTCGGTACTAACTATAACTATCAGTACTAACTATTTGTACTGTCGGTACTAACTTAGGAAAACATAAATCCTAACACTCGTCCAATGATTCATCTACTTCTGGTCTTCATCTCTCCTAAGGTGAGTTCATAGCCCCACCTTTTCTCTTTCAATGGTTTTCATAAACTGTTTTCTGGGTGAGAATACATGCTCGTTTACTAAACAAATTTATTGATTTCTACAACTTAAGCGTTACATGACTAATTTTACTAAAGTTTTTACTTGCTTACTATATGACTTTCAATACATGGTTGTTTACTCATGAATTTACTAAAGCTTGATTTGCTTACTACAAGATTTGAGATCATTGAATACCTATATATGAAACCATGAGTTTTGAACACATTACTTGCTTTACTTTTGGACACAAGTGCTTTCAAACTATATGATATCCAGATTGTTGCCTGAATATTATTACCTAAGTTACCACAATGCCAATAAGTCCCTTTCATCATGAATCCAGTTAATTACCTTGTAGGTGGTAAGCGCAAATGTATGGGTAGACTATCGGATTGACAATCCCACCTTGAATTTCTGGTCATAAGTTGACCATGGTGCATTTAACATGGTGAGGACATTTAGGGTGTTTTGGCATACATCCTATATACTGTAAAGGCAAAAGAAGTTAAGGTTTCTGGGACATGAGCTTAGTGCAATAATACATGTTTTGGACTACTGAATTCGTTTCATAGTCTACTAGTACTTAAATCTTGTGGTCCACTACTGAACATTTCCTGATTTATTGAATCACTACTTGGATTTCAGAAATAATACTTTGAAATATTTTAACGCTACTTTCTTACTGAAATATTACTTGAACTATTTCAATACTGCTTTTACTTAAACCTATGAATTCACCAACATTATTGTTGACGTTTTTGCATGTATTTTCTCAGGTTATTATTTTGCTAGCTGAGCATTGGGAGCATTCGAGTTGCGTGGATATCAAAACTTTAAGGACTCGGTTTTCTTCACATTCGACAACCATTTTTCTTAAAAATATACAAATGAGACATGCTTGAACTCTTTTAACTTTTGTTAAAAAGAAATTTTTGGGACCTGAATTTACTCTAATTTATTTAAATCGAATGTGACATTTTATTAAACGTCTTTTTTGAGGTCGTTTTTTGGAACTTGTACTTTGTGCTATGAATTAGCACCCCAAAGTGGTATTCCGCTGCATTGTGATTTTTAGGGGTGTTATATATTATACATATAATTATTTAGCAGTCCTCGTCTTTTTCAAGGCGTTTTAATATTAAAAAAAAGAAAAATAATTATTAAACAAATGACCTGTAATGAGGCTCAGGCCCGCAAGCATGGGTGCAACATATGAAACAGTTCATGGCTGCCATCACAGCGTCGGTGTAACTGCCCTGCCAAGATACAGTTTCCGAAAAACCACACTCAGCCAAAGTACAAACGCACAAATTTTGCATCATCGCCTCGGTCACCGTAAGCCTGCCAGTTTTTTATTCACGTATAATACACAGGCAGATATATGAGACCTTTTAGGAGTCGCATAAACAGTAAATCAAAAAAACCAGCCATAATCGTTATTTATAAAGAAGCAATCGCCTTTTTAAGGCTTTTACTCGCCTTTTTCAAGGCTTCTTTATTATTAAAAAAAACAAAGTTCACGAATATCAGTATCTTTCATAGAGAATACATTCTCTGATCCCGTTGCACGCACCCATGTATCTCTCTCTATAGCAACCGCCCGCCATGGCTGCAACCACAATCACGATGTGGCTGCCCCGCCAAGATACAGATGTTAGTAAATAAAGAATGATCATCATTGGCTTAAGAACAAACTTTGGCCCATAGTGAATGTCTTAAACCCATGATACCAAGTCCAGGAGTTTGAAAAAGGCACCTTAAACCTACACTGGCTGCAGTCACATGGACGCCACGCCCAAGACTCTAGTTTTTTTCCGCAAACCACGATAGACCGCTCCCCCCACCTCCCCCAAACAGCCCACTTAACCGTCAACCCTTGATACACAACGCTACTACGGCAAGTTGAGGATGCAGAGGCAAGTAACAAGCGCACTCAACCATCCACCATATTAGGTTATATGCCTAATCATAGCTAACTAAAGGGCCAACAGCCCAATACGCGTGAGCCCCATCCTCACCCCAATAAGCAGGCAACAAGTAAACAAAATGCTTCTTCCACCGTAATCTATCGTTAATGCCTAACTCTCCTTATTGTGATACAAATTTGCATCCTAGCCCCTAACACTTAGTCGTTTCGTTTAGGCACCTACTAATACAAAACAAAACCATAGTGATAAACCTATTTCAAAGATAATCAAACACTCATTTCTTATTGATTTTGTGGTTTTGATGAGTTGATGGTTTTGTTTGATTAACAAACTTTTTTCAAATACGCATCCAACGATTACAATATTTAGCTGCGAACTTATCAAGTAAAAATCGTCAGGTTCTATCTTAGAGGAAGAGAAAAGTTAACATAATAAAGCTCTTTTCCCTCATGTTAGAGATAGAAATTTTCTTGGTTATTGGTAAAGCAATGACAAAAGTTATTATTGAGGTTACCTTAATTTGTTGTGCTTTCATTGCAGATAGCGTTTCAATGGTGACAACCCACTATTCTCTGCAAGAGGCATAGGCACAGCATCCAAAGCATTGGAAAAAGCTGTGATGGCATACTGTCCAACAACAAAATAGGAGACGTTTAATACATGCTCATATGATGTGAAAACATACATAAGAAAAGCGAACAAACTTTTAGTACCTTATACTGTATTACCTAGATTCACCACAGCCTCAAAAGGCATTTTTTTTTCTCTTCAAAAATTTCCACCCTCACTGATCCGATACAATCTAGTATTTACGATATGTTTTCTCTTTCAGCTTACATCTGCAATAATCAAACACAATAATGCCACAATCATTAATAAGTTCGTAACTGGATCTCTGCATCAACATAAAATCCAACATCTGGTCTTACCAACGCTGTTAAGCTCTCATATCTACTTACTTTTCCGCCACATCTGCAAATCTAACGGTTGATCTTTTGGTCAGGCAAGGTTAGAGTATTTCGGCCATGTGGTGAGCTACTATATCAACAAACATATATACTTTTTTAGTTTCACCATTAATATAGAAATATGTTTCTTCTTAATTTTACAACCTAAAACAAAATTCTCACAAAAATAAAACCCCAAATTTCACATTTAAAATCAGAACCTATGTTCTGAAAACACACACAATCCTATCGTAAAGAAGAATAAACAAAATTAAAGCCAGTAAACACATACCAAACATACTTTCAAGCCATTCATTCTTTCAAACCGCCTCCACGCTACAAAAAACAGAAGAAAAACATAAAAACAAAAATAAACCCATAATCAAAAACACATTCATTTATAAAAATAACAGAAAACGAATAGGAAAGATTAAATCTTTACCGGCTTCGGCTGAATATTTATTGTAACCCGATTATGCAAGAAAAGAATAAGCTAAAATTTGAAGTGGACTTACCTCTAACTACTGATTATCATACAATTCCTGTAAAAACATAAAATATACACATAATGAAACAAAAAAAGGATGAATCTTAATAAAAAAAGATTAAAACATGAAATAGGAGACAATTAATTGCTTAATTAGCATGTGTACCTTCTTTCTTAGCCCTGCCGGAATCCTTGTACACCGCCGCTACCAACTGCCGCCGCCTCTGCCTCCCGTTAGATCTAAGAAACCCGACCTGCTATGGGTTTGGTGTGTGCATTTTTTATTTAGTTTGACAATTACTAGGAAAAGGTATTAAAAACATCAAGAAAGAGATATGGAACCCTGTAAAATAATGGGGCGGTGGATTGGCTACGTGTTGTGGTTAATAAACATATTGGATGGCTACATAAATGATTTAGATAGAATCCATTCCACACCCAATTCTTAACTAATTAAAAAATTACGAAACACTGTTACATATAACTACATGTTAATTAAAAATATTAGGTGTATAGTAGCTTTTTGAGTGATACTGTAGCCTCTTGAGAGCAACTTTTATGACTTTTAGTATATAGTATAATACAAGAATACCATCACCATTCTTCAGTCAACCACCACCATTATCAAAAATCATGCTTTAAAAACCACTATCATGAACCACCACAAGCTAAAAAACCATATATTTTTACTCTTTTAGTACTTTAACACAAAAATCATAACAAGACAATAAAAAGTTCATATCTACAAAAAGGTTTTTCACAACCTCATAAAATCTCCAAATCACAACAAACCAAAAAAAAAAATTAAAAAATTTTTTTATTTTTTAAGACAAATTAGTAAACAAGCTTTATATAAGCTTCCAATAACTCAAAAGCTTATAAAAAGGCTTATATAACAGTATTTAAAGACAAATAAGCTTAAATGGCAAGAATTAAAGAAAACTTGTAAATGGCATTAATTTAAAAGCAAGTATTTAAATGACAAGAAAGATAAATGACAATATATTAAAAATGATACAATTAAAGTGGTACAAATTTAGGGTAATACAAACTAATGGACTTAACTCTAAAATTCAACAAAAGAACATTAGCTATACTACTCCTATATTTATACTAAGTCTTCAAAGCTTCTTGAATTGTTTCTTCAGAGAGAGGCTTCAAGCATTGTGTTTGTTGTGTGAGATAGATCAAAAACCAATCTTACCCATCTAATTGCCTTTGTGCCTAAGTAAAATGATCATGTCCATTGATGGTTTGTCGTTTTCACCAACCAATGGTGTTGAGGGGGATTGCCAAGGTGTCATGGGGTAGGGATGGATGGGATAGTGATGGTTTTGGTTGGAAGGGAACAGTAAACGAGGTAGGGGGACAGGGGAGATAAACAGTGGATTTGGGCAGGAAATTTTGTTTATAAGGGTGCAAGGTGTTAGTTTGGGAGATATACAGATTTGGTCCTCCATCTTGTATACTTTGATTACATCACAAGTCCTTGTGGTGTTATACTTTTGGTGGTTAGGCAAATTCAGTCCCCCAACGTGTATTGTTTCATTGCAATGATGGTCCTTATGACTAACAAAAGTTAGGGTTAAAGGCTTTTGATGGGTTAACGGGGTTTAATGACTTGGGTCTTTTGGATTTTACTTTGGGCCGATTGTAATAAAATGAATTTTGGGCCCATTGGTCTTCATAATGTATAAATGGGTTGACCCGGCCCATTAGATGGGTACGGGTGGGCCCATTTATCATTTCTTCGATTTCGGCTTTGACTTGACCTTTGACTTTGAATTGGTTAACTTTTTGGGTTTGATTTGACTTTGTCTTTTCACGCTTTTCCATTCTGTGCTCGGTTTTGTCATTTTTGGCTTTGTTTTTTTGTCCTTTTGTCGGATATCCGTTTCCTGCACAATATAAATGAAAACATACAAATACAATGTATTTTTGGTACGTTTTTGGTCATTTAAGTCCGGATTTAATGGAAAACGGTATGTGTAATTAAACACATACCAATCACTATCTAGAGGAAGCTAAGAAAAAGACACAAAAACACGATAGGAATTCAAGACCTAGTGTGATGCCTTCTGCTAAATCACAAAGCACAACTAATGGTAGTAAACCAAAACCTTGGAGCAATACTCAAACATCTAGGAATTGGCTTGCATCCAAGAATAGTTATGTAACGACAAAGACTGTGCCCATAGCAGAACACTCTAGGAATTCTAGAAATTTTTCTAACTCCAAACATTTTGTTTGCTCGACATGTCAGAAATGTGTCTTTAATGCAAATCATGATACATGTGTAACGAAATTCTTGAATGAGGTTAACTCACGTACTAAGGTTCCATCCAATAAGACAACGAATAGAAACAAACATGTAGAGCAAATAAGTGTTGCAAAGAAACCAGAAAGACAGATCTCAAAAGGATATAGGTTTTCATTCAAAAAGACTTCCGTTGTGCATAAGAAAACAATGACTCCTAGATCTTTTCTTAGGTGGAAACCGACGGGTAAAATTTTCAAGACAGTTGGTCTTAGGTGGGTTCCTACTGGAAAGATTTTCACATCTAGCACAACTAAGCTTGATAGTGAACCCACAAATGGTTCATATGAAGATACCACTAACCAATATGAATACGAACAAACTCTTGATGTCAGTGCAGGTACTCTTAACTTAAGTGCAGGTACATCTTTCAACCCTAAAAAGGAAGGACTCAGAGTTTGGTTGCTGAAAAGACTAATATCTCATAAACCAGGGCTTCAAGGAATTCTGATCTGATGAACAAGCAATGAATTTTGATCATAACAGTTCAGAACTCGGAATTCATGACCACAGCAATGAATAGTTAAGTTCAAAGATGGTTCCAAAAGTTGTTCCTCCAGCAGACAAGACAACTACATCACAACAAGAGTTGGAATTGTTATCCAGCCCTATGTACGAAGAATACTTCAATGCAGGAAATCGAAGTGTGTCAAAGTCTTCCGCTCTCTCTCTGATAATTCTAAACAACAAGACGCACAACCTACAACGAATAATCAACCTACAACATAGCTGATCACTCCAACTACAACTATTAGTGTTGAGGACAACATGTAAATATTTTTATAAAAAGGGAAAATACAAAAATATAAAATTTCAAAAAGAAAATACAAAATCAAAAAATCAGAAAATGTTTCACAAAAAGAATCTTCTCGACATGTCTCTTGGAATCGATAACATTTACGTACCTAGAAATGTTGATTAACATCGACACGGGCGTGTAAATGAAGTTCGAACAGGAGTTTCAAATGCTTTCAAAACATGTCATTTCTAATTTTTCTTTATGACTTGTAATTGCTCTCAGATTGCAACTCGGACCCGAACGACAAAGGAGAGTGTACGTTTCAGTGCGCTTATCCTTAGAGTTAGAAGAGAAGTCTTCTAACATTTGGTTTTTCAAAAAGTTGAACACAATTTTTCAAGAATTTCTCAATGACAATTCATAATCTTTCAAAATTGTGTGTTCAACACTCCAACCCTCATCAAGTTTTACAAGACAATTCTTCTACATTTGGTGTCATTTTCAAAATGAGTCAATGTTTGAGGGGGAGTTTTTCAAAAAACAAAGTTTAATGATTTTGGATACATCATAACATGACAATATTTATGTATTCAAAACATTATAAAAAGTCTTAATAACAACTCAGTAATAATAATGACTACTCAATAGATTGTATGTTATAAGATGATTTCGTGGTTGAGCATAATTTTTCAAGAATTCTTCAATGACAATTCATAATCTTTCAAAATTATGTGCTCAACAATGCTAACCCTCAATTTTATATTCATTTTACAACTTGGTATCATTTTTTGGTGTCAAACATATGTAAAATTAAGGGGGAGCAAGTTAATGTTCCATATAATTCATGCTAAGTATAATAATATTTTTCCCACAGAATTTTCATGACAAATTTTAATCACAAGGTATTTCAAAAACTAAGTGAATTAGTATTTAAAATAAGGGGAGAAATGTAATTAAAATGTGATCTTGAAAATAATAAGTGATCTAATCGACTCAAAGTGCTTGATACTCTTCGGAAAAGGTTTTATGGTTACGATCTCATACCCAACAACATCTTAATTCATGACGATTCTAAAGTCATAAGGTGGTTAGGTTAGGTATTAGTCCTATGATCCAACCAGAACCGGAGGGATCTACCCAAGGACACTCCATAGTTAGAAATAGCAGTCCTTAGGTATGATTGGAGATGAATGAGTAAAGGGAATAATGCCGACTATGACTGAGCTAACACTGGAACAATCACAACAAGATGTTAGTAATGACGTCTTGGTAAGCATTGAAGGGGTTGAAGAATTAAAAAGAAATGTATGGATAAAGGGTGAAAACAAAGAATCCCTCCTACAACTTTAGGCAAAAACCGGGTTAATACATAGTCTATCGGTTTTCACAAAGGCGAATTCTGATAATGAAGACGACATCATGGACCCAGTGATGCAATGCACAACCCTTCCCAGCCATTCGGGTTTCTCTTAAAAGAAACTTGTCTCATTTGTCACGGAGATACATACCACTTCTATTGACTTTCTCACTCCGAGTTAATTAATATTGAATAGGTGGCAGTCTGCTCCAACCTCCGAGTACTAAAACCAAAACGCACTAATCGAGTCTAGAGCCAAGAGATCAATAAAATAAATCTCATTAGGACACATTCCATTACAAACCTTACTAACATTTGTTGAACACCATAAGTTTCATAAGATGTCTACAAAGAGTCCTACACATTATCCATGAGTATTGTGCCCGAATCTGAGTGATACATTATGAATTCGTGAAGATGGAAATCCTGCTTGAGCCAACATCAAACAAGCTCTTGGTAGGTGACTTGCACGATTCTATATGAATCAAACTTGTGTCAGCTGGAAAAAACGATGGTGTGATTCTATGTGAATCAAACTTGTTCTAGTAAATGAATTGACGGCTTAATCAGAAAGATAGTAACTATCTGATTCACTCTTACTGTGTTGTCTGCTTTGAGACGTTTCGGTAATGAGAACTAGCAAGCATGGTAAATCTAATACATCTGTGTTAGAAGATCCTACGCTTTGAGCTGGAAACCCTGTCAAGGAGATTCTTTGAATCTACCTGATCACAGGTATAATATTTATACTGTAAAATGGTCCTATGGAACCGGAGGTTAATCTAACCAAATCTAGATGAATGACAAATCCATATTCGTCCACATGCTTTATTGCTAACTATTTTATTTCTGGATTCATATAAAGATGGAGATGGAGATGCCTCATTCCAGCTGAAGTCGGATTCATTACCACATGCTCATGCTCAAACTACAAAGACATACTATAAGCATCGAGATTCAAGAATCAAGAAAGCTCAAGAATTAAAAGACAAAGACTTCCGCACACTCTGATATACAAGATCTTCCTTCAAGATATCAAGTCTATCAAGGGAGATTGTTAGCAAGCTTTCAAGATGATGCAAAGTATGAGCATGTTGGTCAAGACACAAGATCGCAAGGTGGCAAAGACGATCAAGACAAACAAGGAAAAGATTTAAAGATCTCGGACATAAAGACGAAGTCGAAAGACAATGACAAAGGCTCAAGATCAAAGATCACAAAGCATGAAGGAACAAGCCTACAACAAGATAAAACCAAGACAAAGATAAGAGCTTAACGACAAAAGCAATCTCATTGATCTCATGAAAGTGTGTCACAATGAACTCACTTCGGGGGAGATTGTTAGCCTCAAAAATATTGAGTCGAACCAGAAGTTCGTTCATTAGGAATATTAGGTCCTGGTCATTTATATTAAATGTTGTAATAGGCTAGAACGGGAATCGGGCTCATTTAATCTAATATTATACGCGTTATGGGCTAAAGCCCAAGTAATCCCGAGCCCGGCCCATAGTAAGCCCATAGGCATCTCATGGTGTAAGTATAAATACCCCTCTCCAAGTGTGGAGAGGGTGTTGGTCTCATTTGTATTTTGTGCAAGTAAATCAACCATCTCATTTTCTCTCTACTTTCTCTCTCTAACTTCTCTCTCTACAATTCTTCCATCCTTCCCATCTTATTTTTCTTGTATCAACAATGGTGAAGTGAAAGTGATTATTGGTTCCGACAAAAACTATAACTGAAAAATAAAAAATAACACAATAAGTCCCTTAACTTTTATGTTTACCATTGAGACTATTTATTTCAATAATAAGCATGTACCCAATGAGCACATATTAGCAAAACACATAATAAAAAACTGTTCATCGAAAATTTTAACTATATTTTTCGCGTCATAATGTTTATATACATTCTAAATTAGTTCGGTTATGAAAGAATAATTTCATATAAATTTGAAAGTTGTGTCTTCTTGGAGCAGTGCTCAAGCACAATGCATAAATCATGTACACTTTTTGAGCTTGGTCTTAACTTAAATAAATTGGATATATATCGTTGAAACTCAAGCTTTTATTATTACGGTAGCTAGTGTTTGGGTTTGGGTTTTATTTGGATACAAAGAATGAAGTCCAACTCAATAGTATATCATACGAGCATCATCACCTCATCATCATCATCATGGCCCGTAGAAGGCAGGACGATTCCAACTCGGAGAATTAATATATTCAGCCACTCTGGTTATAAACATTTCAAATCTTGAGAAGTTTTGTTAAGCCATTCTTGTATCCCCTGGGTTGAGCATGCTGAATTTTAAAAAATTTCTCCCAAGCTAGCATAAAAACCTTTGACGTTCTCTAAAAATATTACAATTAAACTCTGTTAAAAAGATCGAATAATTTCTCTAGTTCTTCTCTGGCCTTGCAAAATTTTTCTCATAATCGTTTCTTGAGGACGGAGATTAAATACGGGATCCACGGGGTTATGAAATAGGTCAACTAACCGAAAGATTATAGAAATTTTGATTCATCGGTTGACCTGCGAAAGTCACTCTCAGAGGACCCCGCAGTTCCACAACAAAGGTATTGTTTTGTGGAAAACTTGCATTGAAGATTTGTGGAAAGTTATTGTCATAGTTTTTGAATGAAACATGGGCCGGGATGTAGCCAAACAACTTGAGGTGGCCAATCGCAACTAAAATGAGCATCGCTTCCCCGACATAACTCATAAGAATACGTCTGGTACTCGGTTGTGAGGGTAGTTCGACAAGTTATTTGAGAGAATCATCGAAAGTAATTCGGATTTGTACTAAGCGAATGAAGTTTCCAGCTCTCGAAGCGCAAAATGATACAAAATCCACCGGTAGCGGCCTTCACACCCGCAACAAGATGAACTGGCTTTCCACGTCCATAAGGGCAAGTTTTAAGACCACAATTCCATTTATAAGAGTAACACCAACACTGCTGGCACGTACATAGATAACAAATAAAAGGCCATCACATTGTTTGTACACACCCCCACACACTCACGTTGGTTATACGAAGACATGTCGAAGAATTAAACGGATAAGAGGGAAAAGAATATAAGAATTAAATATAATAAGAGGATAAAGAAGAGTATTTTTAGAAAATAATACATAAGAAAAAGAAATAATAAAAATAAGAAAGTAAAATATTTTTTGGATTTTTATGATTTTATAATAAAAAGAAAATATTCACAATTAAAAACAATAACTTCACGAGGAAGGGTCTTCAAAAACTAATCTTCAAACGAAACACGATAATCGTAACACACCTCCCCTGCAACGGCGCCAAAAATTGATTCGTCCAAACACGTATACGTAATATATATAGTATAAGGATTAGTCAATAATAGTATAGTATAGTATTTCCGTTGGGTTCTAGAAAATCGCTTTTAACCAAAGCAATTTCAAAAAAACCTCCCGGGTCGTTTACTCGGCGATGTGTAAATTGAGAATCGGCTAAAATCGTGATCGCGCGTTTCGAATGGTTTAAAAGATTTTTGATTTGGTTTTCTAAATCCTACTAAATGTAAATGACAAGTACGAAAACAAGTAAGCAAGTAACGACAATTAAACACGTAAACATAAAAACGTAAATGGAAATTAAAAACGCGACATTTAAGCAACTAAAGCAAATTTAAACCCTACAACTTCAAATCTAATTTTTATAAATCCTAAATGACAAAATAAAATTTTCAAAAAAAGAATTATATTTTTTGCTTTTTATTTTATTTATTATGAATTAAAAACGATTTTACTCTAGAAAATTAATTAAAAATAGAGAACGAATCCTAAAAATCCTAGAAAAATTATGGAAAGTAGTTTGGACTTAGTAGAATCTAAGAAAAATACTAACTTGAAAAATTGCTTAATGAATAAGCACAAAATAAGCAGATAAGCTCGTAAAAGCAAAAAACTAAAGAGTGGTGTGTTAAATATGTTGAGTGTATGAAGGGAGAGGTCACAGATTCAAAACCTGTGGCCATCTCTGTTTTGGAAAAACATTTTTTTATTTTCTTTTTAAGCGTAAGCTAATACATACAAAATAAGCAATTTTAGTAAAAGAATTTTTTGACAAAGTTGAAAAAATAAGCTAGAAAAACTATTTGAAAAAGAGAGTTAGCTTAAAAGTTAACTTGACCATCTAACTAAAACTTGATCTCTAAATTTTGACGTAATAAGCAACGTAAACATATCTATAATCAATAAACAGCTTAAGCCCTAAACCTGATAACAACTAATGAGTGAAAACAAGTACCCTAAATAAGCTATAAATAAGCATACTAAAAAGTGTCAGATTAGGCTTTTTAAAACTTGATATATGACCTAACTGCTTAGACTTAAAAAGCTATAATAAGCTAACCTAAAAGACAGATTAACTAAAAATAGAAACTTACTAACACCTAAAAAGCACATAGGATCAACAATAAGCAAAGACTAAAAGCTAAAAGGGACTAAAAGGCAAAGAAAAAGATAGACTTTAAAAATAGCATAAAGGACTTAATCACTACTTTTAAGCTAAGAATTAAAACTGATAAGCATTTAGAAAAAACTAAAAACCTGAAAACAGATAAAGATTGGCTTCCAATGAACACATAAAAACAACTTTTAGGTAACTTGAACTACAAATTAGCTAGAAAAATGACTTGAAAAAGTGACAGGAGAAACAGCACTTGCTGATTCTTTTAGATTTTTGTAACTTGAAAAATTGCAAAGTTCAGCCCTAAATTTAAGCTAGTAAATGCTACTTCAAAGACTCAAAAGCTGAAAACAGATAAAGCTAGATGAGCTAAGAGCTTAAACTTTTAAAATTAGACCTTAAAACAACTTTAATCTAACCAAAGTTTGCTTTTGAAAATTAGGAAAAATTCTTTTGAAAATAGATTTAAGGTTTTAACAGATTGGTGTATAACAACGTAACCCAATATCGAATTTGCATTCAAATTATTTAACTTAAACCTATGAATATCACTCAACCTTTGTGTTGACTTTTTAGCATGTTTTTTCTCAGGTAACTAAGCAACCTATGGCACGAAGTGGCGAGGAATTGAAGATGGCAAAACCGTTATCATTCAAACTTTGTATTTTAGATTTTGGGACCTCTCGTTTGTAAAAACTCTAAAGAAATAATGAATGATAACTAAATTTTCAAAAAACGACTCTTTTTGATTCGTTTTCTATGATTATGACTGTTGTGCCTTGAAGTAATACCCCAGATTAGCTTCCGCTGCTATATGTAAAAATGGGGGTGTTACAAGTGTTTCAAAGAAACCAGAAAGACAAATCCCAATAGGACATAGGTTTTCAATCAAACAAACTTCCGTTGTGCATGAGAAAACAATAACTCCTAGATCTTGTCTTAGGTAGAAACCGACGGGTAAAATTTTCAAGACAGTTGGTCTTAAGTGGATTCCTACTGGAAAGATATACACCTCTAGCACAACTAAGGTTGACAGTGAACCCACAAATGGTTCAAATGACGATATCAATAACAAGTATGAATGCGAACAAATTCTTGATGTCAGTGCAGGTACTCTTAACTTAAGTGCAGGTACATCTTTCAATCCTAAAAAGGAAAGACTCAGAGTTTGGTTACTGAAAAGACTGATATCTCCGAAACCAGGTCTTCAAGAAATTTTGCTCTGATGAACAAATAATGACTTCTGATCATAACAGTTCAGAACTCAGAATTCACGACCACAGCAATGAACTGTCAAGTTCAAAGCTGGTTCCAAAAGTTGTTCCTCCAGCAGACAAGACAGCTACATCACGACAAGAGTTGGAATTACTATTTCACCATCACATAACAATGCTGAGGTCAACATGTAAATATTTTTTATAAAACCAAATACAAAAATATAAAATTTCAAAAAGAAAAATACAAAAATATAAAATTTCAAAAAGAAAATACAAAATCAAAAAATCAGAAAATGTTTCAAAAAATATTCTTCTCGACATGTCTCTTGGAATCGATAACATTTACGTACCTAGAAATGTTGATTAATATCGACACGGGCGTGTAAATGAAGTTCGAACAGGAGTTACAAAAGTTTTCAAAACATGTCATTTCTAATTTTCTTAATGACTTGTAATCACTCTCAGATTGCAACTCGGACCCGAACGACAAAGGAGAGTGTACGCATAAGTGCGCTTATCCTTAGCGTTAGAAGAGAAGTCTTCTAACATTTGGTTTTTCAAAAAGTTGAACATAATTTTTCAAGAATTTATTCATGACGATTCAAAAATTTTACAAAATTGCGTGTTCAACACTCCATCCCTCATATTGTTTTACAAGACAATTATTCTACATTTGGTGTCATTTTTTAAATGAGTCAAAGTTTGAGGGGGAGTTTTTTTGAAAAACAATGTTTTAATGATTGTTGGATACATCATAACATGACAATTCTTATGTATTCAACACATTATAAAAGGTCTTAATAACATCTAAGGAATAATAATGACTATTAAATAGATTGATTGTTATAAGATGATTAGGTGGTTGAGCATAATTTTTCAAGAATTCTTCGATGACAATTAATAATCTTTCAAAATTGTGTGCTCAACAATGCTAACCCTCAATTTTATATTCATTTTACAACTTGGTATCATTGTTTTTGGTGTCAAACATATGTAAAATCGAGGGGGAGCAAGTTAATGTTCCATGTAATTCATGCTAAGTAAAAGTTTTCCCCATGGTATTTCAAGACAAATTTTAATCACAAAGTATTTCAAAAACTAAGTGAATTAGTATTTAAAATAAGGGGAGAAATGTATTTAAAATGTGATCTTGAAAATAATAAGTGATCTTATCGACTCAAAGTGCTTGATACTCTTCGAAAAAGGTTTTATGGTTACGATCTCATACCCTACAACATCTTATTTCACGACGATTCTGAAGTCATAAGGTGGTAAGGTTAGGTATTTGTCCTATGATCCAACCAGAACCGGAGGGATCTACCCAAGGACACTCCATAGTTAGAAATAGCAGTCCTTAGGTATGATTGGAGATGAATGTGTATAAGGGAAGAATGCCGACTAAGATTGAGCTAACACTGGAACAATCACAACAAGGTGTTAGTAATGACGTCTTGGTAAGCATTGAAGGGGTTGAAGAATTAAAAAGAAATGTATGGATAAAGGGTCTAAAGAAAGTAGCCCTCCACACAACTTAGGCAGAAACCGGGTCAATACATATGCTGTCAGAATCACAATGTTGATTGCTGACATTGAAGACGACATCATGGACCCAGTGATGCAATGCACAACCCTTCCCAGCCATTCGGGTTTCTCTCAAAAGAAACTTGTCTCATTTGTCACGGAGATACACACGACTTCTATTGACTTTCTCACTCCGAGTTAGTTACGCACTAATCGAGTCTAGAGCCAAGAGATCATAAATAAATCTCATTAGGACACATTACATGATGTTAGCCTTAAAATATGGTGACATATCCGGAATTACATTAGTTTATTTATAGCGTGACACATAGGGACTAATAATGACAGGCTATGATAGTTGTGTGTCACTAGGACTATAAATACCCCCTCCATACTTCCATGGAGGGGTGAAGCTCACTTTTGTAAAAAGTGTGTGTGTGTGTTTTCTCTCAACAACACACACTCTTCCCATTTCATCTCTTTTTCTCTCTAATAATATGGATACTTTTCTTTTCCATTTTACCAAGCCTCCGGATCCGTTGTTCTAGAGGGTGAATCGTGTTAACAATTGGCACCAGAGCATAGGGGGAATCCGTGTTGTTTATCTACTGATTATTGTGGTCAAACAAGATCAAATTCGTGGCTTGGTTTGGTTATTTTTTTGGTTCGAAAAAATGGCAACAAAAATCAAGATTTGATCTTTGTTTGTGGTTAAAAGTGTTAAAGATTTGTACTTTTGGGCTTAGATCACTTCCTTGCATCATTACTAAGTGGTTTTAACATCATTTCGTAGCTTACAAGAAAGTTTGAAGATTTTTTCTTGGCTGCGTTTTGCCTAACTGAAGGAGTGTTCGTCGTTGCGTTTTGACAAAAGTCGTTGCGTTTTGACAAAAGTCATTGCGTTTTGACTCATTGCGTTTTGACTCACTGCGTTTTGACTCATTGCGTTTTGAGACTGGTTGCGTTTTGACTCACTGCGTTTTGACTCATTGCGTTTTGAGACTGGTTGCGTTTTGACTCGTTGCGTTTTGACTCGTTGCGTTTTGACTCGTTGCGTTTTGACTCGTTGCGTTTTGACTACAGGTTGCGTTTTGAAGACCACGACTGCGTTTTGACTCAACGTTACTCTGCCCAATTTTTTATTCATTGCGTTTTGATCAAGAAAGTTGCGTTTTGATTAGAGGTTTCATTGCGTTTTTTGACTAAAGTCAATTGTGATTAGAGGTCGATCCGGATCAGTGGGCATGTGACCGGACCTTTGGCATATGAAACCGAATTTGGGTAATTATAATCAAACAAGAACAACAAACAAACACCTACAATCAGATCAAGACCATAAACACAACAACCATAAAACACACCACACCACAACAACACTTAAATCCAAAACGATCCTGAAAAGATTTCACTTAATGACATAATTGGCTAGCCGATTTGATTAAGATGACATGTGATTACGAAGTGGATTTTGGTATCCCTGTAATTGAGCTTGAAGTTAGATTTTCACGAAGCGTTCTACCTTAATTTCATCATCGAGACTTTCTTCTATTTTCTATCGATTGATGACTTGCTTGAACATATACAGCTTACGATTAAGACTTGAATTATCTAGTTACCAGCAGTCAGGGGTGGTTGGTTGAAGACCTGGATAACTATCACTTAAAGGAGTTACGTTGTAGTACTCAGTGTCACACGCAGAAGTCGATGTGGATAACTTCAAGAGGTGTTGTACTTCTCATACTTTCGGAGTGGGTATAGAGTACTTAAAGATCTAATCTTGCACCGTTCTTTAATCACAACAGTGCAAGCTTAAGTAACAAATTTGGGGGATTTCACTTCTTTTTCAAATTTGGTATATCGGGTTTACTTCACAAGTGATCACAAAAATGCCAGCAGATATACAGTTGGTAAGTTAGCCAGAGAGTTTAATGGTTTAGATGTAATCAACTTCTCACGGGTAGTTTTTGTGCGTATCCAAGACAAAGAAACTCACAGTCTAAGCAAAATCTTCAAAGTTCTTCGATGACATTCATTCACAAGACCTTGATTATACCAAGTGTTCTTGATTCTTGCTTCAACTCCACTACGGTTTTCTGAAGTCAAGAGGGTAATGATTCTTTTGTTTATCAAGATTTGTGCTTATGACTAGAACTTCTCGAGTATATGGACGTACACGACAATGATGCTTTCGAGAGTTCGCAACCATCATGGGGGAAAATGTGTACATCTGGGATTTAATTGACCTTGATGTTACCATGTCAACTTCCAGGGGGAAGTTTGTTAGCCCTAAAATGTTTAGTATGGTTTATGAAGTATTATCCAACGAGAGGAAGAAAAGTTTGCTGATTTCTCGCATGTAACCCCTGAACTGAATATTCACCAAGCCCAGATGACAAGAAGCAGTGGTCGTTGTGTGGTTTGACTTCTACAAAATTCCGCTGTGCACCTTAATGACAAATAGAAGATGGTTGAAGCTACATCAAAGTTTCAGAATCTACTCAAGATAGGGATGTTGGTTTGGGGGGAAGCTGATTTAGAAACTTCGCCAAAAAGGAGTCTATGAAGAAAGCTTTTTAAGACATGCTGCATGAATTGGGGGAAGTTAATCTAACTCATGCATACTACAATGGTTTCAGAATAAGTAAAGACAATGAAGATCCAAGCTGGAGTACAAGTTTCAAGACCAAGAGAACTCAGAAGACATCTTCAGCTTTGGAAGTGCTTTGGAAGACTTTATTTCTGTTGTATTTGTACATGAAAGGAACATTGTAAGTAATTCCGTATGTGTCCACATATTGGGGAAAGATTGTTAGCCTTAAAATATGGTGACATATCCGGAATTACATTAGTTTATTTATAGCGTGACACATAGGGACTAATAATGACAGCTATGATATTTGTGCGTCACTAGGACTAAAAATAACCCCCTCCATATTCCATGGAGGTTCAAGCTCACTTTTGTAAAAATGTGTGTGTGTGT
Source organism: Tanacetum coccineum (assembly GCA_026074375.1). Taxonomy (NCBI): domain Eukaryota; kingdom Viridiplantae; phylum Streptophyta; class Magnoliopsida; order Asterales; family Asteraceae; genus Tanacetum; species Tanacetum coccineum. The sequence goes on from BQNB010014334.1 coordinate 47,037, forward strand.
GTTTTCACACAACAACACACACTCTTCCCATCTCTTATCTTTTTTTCTCTCTAATAATAAGGATACCTTTCTTATCCATATTACCAAGCCTCCGATCTTATGTTATAGGGTGAATCTATATTAACAATTTCATGGACTGAATACAAGGACTTTGGACTTTAATTTGGACTACAAGGACACATAATCAACAAACTTTAACAACAACAATTATCTTTTCACGGTTTTCTCTCGATTTTGTAAAATCCCGCGAAAGAACTCAATTTCTCGGTTTAAATCCTTGACTTGTAAAATCCCGTGGAAATTAATTACTTTCAATTAAAACCACAATCCAATCAACACCTCATAACACTTAAGATCCTTCAATCATTTTTCACTTCATAATTCTTTAATCATTCATCATGACAACTCCAAGTGTAACTTCCACAACCGACAGTCAAATGCATAACAAACATAAATGGAATGGCAGGTTCAATGGATCGTCCACCAATGTCTTGCAATAGGACCGATAATCACAATGGCGATCAACGTTCTTACGATACTTGATATAAGACCAAATGGAGATGCCTTGCGGAAGTGCATTCTTAAAGGTCCCTACACTCCAACGTTTGTCACAACACCAGCTGTTCCTGCTACAGAGGATTCTCCAGCAGTTCCTGAACAAACAACAGTCGAGACTGTTACGAATATGACTCCTGAGAACAGAGCTCATTATGAATCAGAAAAAGAAGCGATTCATTTGATATTGACTGGAATTGGAGATGAAATATACTCAACTGTTGATGCATTCATAACATCTCAAGAAATGTGGTAAGCCAATCGAAAGGCTACAACAAGGTTGAATCACTCAATATTCAAAGATGTCAAGACAAACTTATTTTTGGGAGTTTTGGACAATTCACCTCCACGATGGAGAAACAATTGAGTCCTACTACACAGATTCTACAAAATTGATGAATGAAATGATCAGAAACAATTGACAGTTGCAACGATGCAAGTCAATGTTCAATTTTCTTCAGGCAACATTAACCAGAAAGATCCAGATTTGTCACAATTGTGAAGCAACAACACAAGTTGGAATGAAGTTTTCATACATAACGCCTATTTGACATCTGTAAACAATACCCGAAAGGAAGTTAATGAACTCCGTTCTGAGAGAATGGCCAAGTAATCTAACCCATGTCGCACTTGTGCTACTGCTCAAACATCTTCAAGACCCTATTATCAATCAATCAAAGTCTCACAAATCATATGCACCAACATCAAAAGCATCACTTCCAACCAGATCTCATGCAGCTACAGATACAAAGCAAAGAGATAGCCAACCAATCACATCCCCTCTATCTGCGTCAGCTTCTGAGAAGACAGTGATCCTGAACAGCTCAGAAGGACAAAGATATGCAAAAGAAAATTGCTCACATTGGCCAAAGTACTTCAAGAAACTCCTACAAACCTACCACAAACAACTCAGAACATCCTCAAACACCAGGAACAATAAAAGTGGGTGATACTACTCCAAGGTACAATAAGACAATCAGACTGAACACTTTGGGAATCAGAGGGCAATAAATTTGTTGGGGCTAGGGAAACAGTAGGGTAGATCCAGTAGTGCAACCGGGCTGGGATACAGTGGCTTTAATTGCATAGGAATTTTTTTTTTTTTGCATTACTGTAAGGAATGCAGAAAGCCAAAATGGGTAAAGACTCTACGTATCACAAGGAAAAGATGTTGCTATGTAAACAAGCTGAGAAAGGTGTTCAACTACAAGCAGAGCAATCTGACTGGCTAGTCAAGACACGGATGAAGAAATTGATGAACAAGAGTGGAAGCACATTACAGTTACATGGTCAAAGATACAAGAGTTCCTAATGCAGACTCAGGCAATGACGCTGAGCCATTGGAACAGGTACCCTACATACGGATTCAAATGTGTTTGCCCAATGACTTACAACATTTTGAGACAATCATGAATCTATTATAACACATGTTGCATGTGAAAAGGGTATATAGAAAATGTCATTCTGACTCACCGGAGATGTGTATAATGAATTCAATGACAACATGATGTAGAATGTGATGATGAGCGTGTTGCACTTGCTAATTTAATTGCTAATTTAAAACTTGATGTCGATGAAAACAAAAAGATACAAAAGCAATTAAAGAAAGCAAATGCAACATTGACTCAAGAGTTAACTGAGTGCAAATCTATTCTTGCGGAAACTAGTAGAACTCTGGGAGAATCTAATAGTATCCGGGATAGTTGTTTAGTTGCACTTCAAAACAAACAGACTGAGTTTGAAAGGTACAAGGCTTTTAATGATCGTACAGTTGACTATGACAAACTTGAACGTAAGTTAAATGAAACTCTAGGACTATTAGCTCAAAAGGACATTGACATACAAGAAGGTTTAAAAGTTAAGGCCTACGAAATTTCTGTTGTCCAAGCAAAACACGATGAGTTAGTCAAACATAGTCTTTTAACTAGGTCACATTACGAAGGTCTTGTCAAGGAGAAAACAAAGGTAATAACGGATTTGAAACTTAGGGAAGACAAAGATATTGGACAAAATGAATTCAATGGAACACAAATAAAAATTCTGAATGAAATGTTTTAACAAACGGTCAATCAATCCCAAACCATTCAATGTTAGCGCCAAAGCTCTACATTGAATGAAGACCTTCCTTAACCAATCCCATGACCACAAAAAGGCTCACTTTGAGCACCCAGGTTTGTATGCGATAACACAAGACCAATCTGACCAGCAAACCAGACTCATCCCCGATTAGTGAAGAAATCATGACTCTTTGCTGACAAGAGTCGATCTAAATTGAATAAAACTTTATCAAACCATTGACTACACAAGTTAAATAGTCTTTATGAAAAGTTACAAACCCCCAACCCAGCATTATGAATTCAGTTTCGCCACAGGCAAATGAAATCAGAAAGAAAATGTATGGAAGAAAATCATTTGTAAAAACAAAACAAATGTTTTCAAAAACATAGATTTCTACCAGATGGTCTAAATCATTAAGCAAAAGTAGAACAAGCATATAATGTCATGAACAAACAACATTAATCATCTGAGCGAACTCGTCAACAAGCATGGGTAAAAACAATTCCAAAACGACGCATCTTATCTCGGACACCCCAACTGCTCAAGATATGGAAATCTTAGTTAAGAAATGTTTGATGCCCCTTGCCTTTAAGACTCAGAATGATAGTTTCGCCTTTGTACATGAACTTAAGCAAGAAATGCATGTAGATTTAAAGTACATGATCTCAGAAAGATAACCTATGAATCTTGAATCTGATAAGAGCCAGAATTTTCCAACATGTATGATATGCTTTTGCAAAAGTGTAGCAAAAGAAGTTTTATGTGTCTTATTTGCAATCTTCCATCTGATTTAGAAGAGATCAACTGGAGTTACAATGCTTATATTTCATAAAGTCATGGAATGTGACGTCTTGCACACAAGCTTTCTGAACAAACGAATTTGTAAGTAAAGAGATTTACACTGAGCTTTTACAGAGTTTTACTAAATTAGAAAAACACTCAATTTCTCTTGAAATCGCTTTACAAGACTGTCAAGAACAACTGAAAAATGACACAGTTTGCAAAGAAAAGGCATCAAATGTATTTCGAAAGGAACGTGAACCCCCCCCGCCCACACCCCCCCCCCCCCCCCCAATAAATATTTTTGAAATACAAGATTTGAAAGCTCAAATGCAAGACAAAACAAGGTAAATTAAAGAGTTTAAACAGAACTCATATCTGTACAAAAGGAAAGTCTTGGAAACTCCGTTTGATAAACCATCTGTTGTTCGACAACCAAATGCTCAAAGGATTCCAAAACCAATCGTTTTAGGAAAACCGGCTCCTTTTTTCAGACTCTCTTGAGAGAAAATATTTTGCAAAGAAAATGTCGGTTTTAAAAACTAATGAGTCAGAGGGTTTATCAAAACCAGTCACTCCACAGAATTTGCCTCAAACAGCAAAGCAAGCTGTAAGAAACACAAATGTGATTAAACCAGGCATGTATCGAATTGCAAGGGATTAAGCTAAAAAAAAACCACACAAACTAGAGCCACCACAGTTTGAATCAGACTTCTAGAATACTAATCCTCGCGTATCTACATCCCACAGTAGTAGCTCACAAACAAAAGTTAGCAGACCACAGCCTAGGAGCAAACAAATGAAAGATAAGTCAGTGCCAACACTAGATCATGGTGAAGTTTAAGAAGACTGATGTAGAATAACACCCTAGGATTTCAGTATTTTCTAATCAAACAAAGTCTTTAACTGCGTGTAATGAACAGTTTTAAATTCCAGAAATTTGAATGTTTAAGCCTGTTGTGCTAACTTGTGGAAAATGTGTGTTTAATTTCCGAATCATGATGCTTGTGTTTTCTAAGTTTTTTGAAAGACGTGAATGCTAGAACTAAGAAGCCCCCCAAATTAGTGCCTATTATACTAAAAAACCAAAAAGTCCAGGCGAACAAATCTGCTGCAACACCAATAAGAAAACGTTGCATCAGAATCCACTATCACAAATTCAAAGGAGATACTATAGGATGTTTATAATAAGACTAATAAGGCATGGAAGGTGGATAGCACAACAAGCCTTCACATATAACCATGGGGTTCCTAAAGACAAAAAGGAAAGGGTAACCTAAAGTTAGGAACGAAGTGTGTTCTAAGATGTTAGATTTTCCGTAGATAATGTATCTAGATAACTAATGTCCCATTTAAAACTCACAAACACTTAGGATCCAATTTGTCATGTATTCCATCGTCCTCTAATTATCTTGCCATGATTGGTACAACCATCCTATCATTGTTGACTCTGGATGCAGAAAGCAATGACGGGCAAACTACTCTGCTGAGCAATTTGTTGAAAAATACTTGGGTACCGTTCGTTTGGCAATGATACAATTTGCTCCATTACTTGGATATGGGTGGATTTGGTTCAAGGAAATATCTCGATCGAAAGGGTTTACTACATCGAAGGTCTCATCACAATCTTTCTCGGTTGGTCAGTTCTTGATGCGGATTTAGAGTTTGCATTTCGGAAATCTACAATTTTGTTAGAGATCATCAGGGAAACGACTTACTAATCGTAATCGTGAACTGTCTCTATACAAGTATCTCTTCAAGAAACATCTTCAACAGCTCCAATCTGTCTCATGCTAAAGCAGTCACCAACTCAACATGGTATATGGCATCGAAGACTGTCACATCTCAACTTCGACTACATCAACTTGCACTTTCAAAGAAAGATGTTGTGATTGGTTACCAAACTGAAGTATGTCCAGGATCAACTAGGTTCTCATTGTGAAAGTGAGTAAAAGCAAAACGAAGTTCAGATCAAGTACAAAGACTGTTCCAAGTTCCAAAAGGACGGTTAAATTTGCTTCATATGGACTTATGTGGTCCAATGCGGGTTGCAAGCATAAATGGGAAGAAATATATTCTGGTAATCGTCGACTACTCCAGATATACTTGGACTCTCTTTCTACGTTCCAAGGATGAAACACCAGAAGTTTTGAAAGACTTTCTCACGATGATCCAAAGAAATCTTCAAGCCCTAGTAATTTCTGTTCGCACTGACAGAGGCACTGAGTTCTTAAACAAGACACTTAATGCATTCTTTAAAGAGGAAGGAATTGAGCAATCAAACTCTACTCCTCGAACACCTGAACAAAACGGCGTTGTCGAAAGACGAAACCACGCACGCTCGTTGAGCTGCTCGAACGATGCTTTCGGCTTCTAAACATCCTTTATTTTTTTTGGCTGAAGCAATTGCAACTGCATGCTATACTCAAAACAGATCTATCATCATCCTGACACATGAGAAAACGACATATCACATCATTAATGCAGAAAACCCTTCAATCAAACACCTCACATCTATGGTTGCACATGTTACTTAATCAGAGAATGTGAAAAATTGGATAATTGAAAGAAAATGGGATCCGTGCATTTTGGTAGGATATTCTACTCAATCAAAGGGATATCGAGTCTACAACAAGAAACAAGGTTGATAGTTTGAAATCCATCTCTCAGATTTGATGAGATCAAAGAGATATCAGAGACGTCTGTTGCTAATGACACTTCAGGCCTCGTTCCCCAACGACAAAAGGCGTCAGATTATGACAACCCTGACCCCGCACCAGAACTACAAAATGTTTTTCCTTCAGCAGATACAACAGTTCCATCACAACAGGAGTTGGATCTTCTTTTTGGTCCTTTGTACGATGAATTTTTCAATGATGGTACTTCACGTGTCAACAAGTCTTCTTCTCCCACCGATAATTCTGCTCCACAAGACACAAACCCTTCAACGAACATTCACCCTACATCAGAACCGACAACTCCTACAAATGTTCATGCTGAGGAAAACAACGATGATCAAGCAGAATTTACCAATCCTTTTTGTACACCGGTACAAGAAGCGGCTGAGTCTTCCTCACGCAATCTTGGTAATTCAAATGTGCATACCTTTAATCAACCTCACAATTCCGAATACCGATGGACAAAAGATCACCCGTTAACTCAAGTTCGTGGAAATCCATCCAAGCCAGTGCAAACAAGACGACAACTTGCAACAGATCCTGAAATGTAATGTCCACTCACCGTGAGTATTGTTGAACCGAACAACATTAAGGAAGCAATGGCTGATTCTGCATGGATAGAAGCAATGCAGGAAGAACTTCATCAGTTTGACAGACTACAAGTCTGGGAACTCGTTAACAAACCTTTTGGCAAGAACGTAATCAAGCTAAAGTGGTTATGGAAAAACAAAAATGATGAAGACCAAACTGTAATTCGCAACAAAGCACGGACAAGTCGCTAAAGGTATATGCACATGAATAGGGGTATTGATATCGCAGAATCATTGCACCAGTTAGGCTCGCATGGAGGCGTCAGGAATTTGTCGCACAAGCAGGCACACAATACATTCTATTTATCAAATGGACGTTCAAACTGCATTTCAAAAAGGTCCATTGAAGGAGTGATGTTTTAAGTTGCACAACCAATACTTAATCTTGATCCTGATCATCCAGACAAAGTTTACCGTCTAAGGAAAGCTCAAATGGGATTAAAACAAGCTCCGAGAGCCTGGTATGATGAACACTAAAAACAGATTTCCCAAAGGATTATACAAAGGTATCATTGACCCGACCTATTCACATAAAATTACGGGATGACATTCTACTTGTGCAGATTTACGATGATTACATTATTTCTGGTTTCAAACAAACCCTAAATTTTCAAAACGTTTTGAAAAATTGATGCACGTATAGATTTGAGATGTCCTTAATTGGGGAAAATTAAATTCTTTTTAGGACTTCAATCCACCAAATACCCACGAGGTATTTTATCAATCATGCAAGAACACCTTAGAATTCTGAAAAAACATGGTATGGAAAAAATGACAAAAGCATTGGAACACCAATGGCTACGGAAAGAAAGAAACCTAAATTAGATGCAGACTTGAGTGGTGAACCCGTAGACCAAACTGACTACCGTAGCAAAATCGGGTCACTCATGTATCTGACATCTAGTAGACCAGACATAGTGCAAGCAGTTTGTTATTGTGCAAGATATCAAGCAAGACCGACTGAAAAACACCTCAAAGAGGTTAAAAGGATCTTTCGATACTTAAGAGGTACCATTAACATGGGACTCTGGTATCCGAAGGGTTCTGGCTTTGAACTAACAGCTTTTTCAGATGCCGATCATGCCGGTTGCGTTGATACTCGCAAAAGCACTTCTGGAGGAATACAGTTCCTAGGTGATAAGTTAGTCAGCTGGATGTCAAAGAAGCAAGACTGTACTGCAATGTCATCCGCAGAGGCTGAATACGTGGCGTTATCTGCAAGTTGTGCTCAAGTAATGTGGATGAGGACACAACTTCAAGATTATGGCTTCAACTACAACAAAATACCGTTGTATTGCGACTCTCAGTCAGCCATAGCAATCTCATGCAACCCCGTGCAGCACTCCCGTACCAAGCACATCCATACTCGGTATCATTTCATCAAGGAACAGGTTGAAAACGGTATAATTGAATTGTACTTTGTCAGAACTGAATACCAATTGGCTGATATGTTTACTAAAGCCCTATCCGAAGATAGGTTTCAGTATCTTGTCAGGCGAATTGGTATGAGATGTTTGACTCCAGCAGAACTGGAGGTTCTGACAAATGAATCTGCTTGATACTTCATCAAACATCAACATGTACATATTTTTGAAAAAAGAAAAATACAAAAATATAAAATTTCAAAAAGAAAATACAAAATCAAAAAATCAGAAAATGTTTCACAAAAAGAATCTTCTCGACATGTCTCTTGGAATCGATAACATTTACGTACCTAGAAATGTTGATTAATATCGACACGGGCGTGTAAATGAAGTTCGAACAGGAGTTTCAAATGCTTTCAAAACATGTCATTTCTAATTTTTCTTTATGACTTGTAATCACTCTCAGATTGCAACTCGGACCCGAACGACAAAGGAGAGTGTACGCATAAGTGCGCTTATCCTTAGCGTTAGAAGAGAAGTCTTCTAACATTTGGTTTTTCAAAAAGTTGAACACAATTTTCCAAGAATTTCTACACTCCATCCCTCATCTTTCAAAATTGTGTGTTTAACACTCCATCCCTCATATTGTTTTACAAGACAATTATTCTACATTTGGTGTTATTTTTTAAACGAGTCAAAGTTTGAGGGGGAGTTTTTCTGAAAAACAATGTTGTAATGTTTGTTGGTTAAACTTACATGAATATTCTTATGTATTCAACACATTTATAACAAGGTCTTAATAACATCTACGGAATACATATTGGCTAATTAATAGATGGATTGTTATTAGATGATTAGGTGGTTTGAGCTAATTTTTCTTCGAAGATTCTTCAATGACAATTCATAATCTTTCAAAATTGTTGTGCTCAACAATGCTAACCCTCAATTTTATATTCATTTTACAACTTGGTATCATTGTTTTTTGTGTCACAAACATATGTAAATCGAGGTGGGGTAGAATTTAGTGTTATCATATAATTCATGCAAAAGTATAAATAGTTTTCTCCACATGGGGGGGTTATTTTTAAGACAAATTTTATTAAAAAGTTGTATTTCATAAAACTAAGTGAATTAGTATTTGAATAAGGGGAGAAATGTATTTAAAATTGTGTTCTTGAAAAATAATAAGTGATTTATTTGACTCAAAGTGCTTGATACTCTTTGAAAAAGGTTATATGGTTACGATCTCATACCCTACAACATCTTATTTCATGACGATTCTAAAGTCATAAGGTTGTAAGGTTAGGTATTTATCCTATGATCCAACCAGAAACCAGAGGGATCTACCCAAGGATACTTCATAGTTAGAAATAGCAGTCCTTAGGTATGATTGGAGATGAATGTGTATAAGGGAAGAAAGGACGACTTAGATTGAAGCTAATACTGGACAACTCACAACAAGGTGTTTAGTATAATGACGTATTGGTAAGATGAAGGGGTTGAAGAATGAAAAAGAATATGTATGGATAAAGGGTGAAAGAAAGAAGCCCTCCCACTATAAACTTATTATGTCAGAAAGAAACGGGTCAATACATATGGCTGTCAGAATCAACAAATGTTGATCTGCTGACATGGAAGACGACATCATGGACCCTAGTATGCAATGCATAAACCCTCTCCACATAGCCATTAGGGTTTCTCTCAAACAGAAAACTTGTCTCTATTTGTCACAGAGATACACACAGTCTTCTATTGACTTTCTCACTATGTGTTAGTTGTTATTTGAATAGTGGCAGTCTTTGCTCCAGCCTCTGATTACTAAAACAAAACGCACTAATCGAGGTTCCTAGTGCACAGAGATCAATAAATAAATACTCTATAGGAACATCATCCATTACTAACACTTGAAATTATTTGATCATCAAAATTTTGAATTGATTTTGTTTAATTTTTTTTTTTTTGATTTGAACACAATAGGTTGAACAAGCTGTTAACTAGAGTTCTCAAACAAACCCCCCTCTTCCTACAAATAGTTTCCATATCCTTCCTAACCTCCCTACGCATTATCCTTGTGATCTGATGCCTACGAACATCCGAGTGATACTTATGTAACTAATCAATGAAGATGGAAATCCTGCTTGATGCCGCATCAAACAAGCTCTTGTCAGGTGACTTGCGATTGTATATAATCAAACTTGTTGTCCCACTGAAAGAAACAAATGATGGTGTGATCCACAATGTGAATAAAACTTGTTCCAGGAAATGAATTGACGGACTTAATCAGATAAGATAGTAACTATCTGACTTCAGCTTACCGTTTTTTGTCTACTTGAGACATTCTGGTAATGTGAAATAGCAAGCCCACAAACCCCTTCCCTCACCCACCCAAAAACACAACTGATGGTAAATCTCAATACATCTGTGTTAGAAGATCTAACGCTTGAGTTGGAAACACTGTCAATGGTGATTATTTGAATTCTACCTAATCCCAGGTACAATATTCTTTACTATAAAACGGTCCTACGGAACCGAAGGTTATTATAACCAAAATTCGGACGAATGACAAACCTTATTCGTCCACACGCTTTATGGCTAACTATTTTTATTTAAGGATTCACATAAAGATGGGACGATGGTGTGCATTATTAAGCAGGAGTCGAATTTACTAGTATCACTTGAATCATGATCTATCTACAATGTAATACTATATGCATCAAGTTTCAGAATCATGAACTGCTCAAGTATTAAAAGACTAAGGACTTCGCACAAACTCTGATATACAATGTTCTTCCTTAAAATGATATCATGTCACATCAAGGGAGGTGTTTGCATGCTTTCATGTTGATGCCAAAGTTTTGCTCGATGGTTTTTCAAGACACTAGATCGTAAGGTGGCAATGACGATCTATATTGGTTAGGATAAAAGATTTAAAGTCGCGAACGAAAAAGAAATAGTCAAAAGACAATGACAAAGGCTAATGAGCTATTGATCATACTTTGCGATGTTGGACAAGACCATGCACTACCGGTGACATTTTGTCTTAGAAGCACAAAGTGGAGTTAGTACACATATATTGGGTTTCTTTCTCATTGCTCTTGCTCATTCTGGAGGGTATCTTTGAACTAACTTAGTGGGGGTGATTGGGAGCCTGCATAATTGGGCGGTTGAAAATTGGGTAAGTTAGGTAAGTTTGAGTTGTAGGGAGAGGGTTGTTGAATTAGTGTAGGGGGTTGTGTGAGTTTAAGGGGTTTAGGGCGAGAAGTGTGGGACCGTTAGTGGGTATGGGGTGATCGGCGGAGCGGGTGTGGTGAGGGGGAGTCGGGGGGGGGGGCGGGCGGGGGCAGAGGAGACAGTGGGGAGGGGCGGTAGGGTTCGAGGGGGGGAGCGAAGGCGGGGGGAGTGGGGGGAGGGTGGTAGTGGGGGGCGGAGGGGGGGGGGGTGTGGGCGGTGGCATCAATGGTGGGAGGGGTTGGGTGGGTTCTCAATGAAGGGGGGAGGGGGGGCGGGGGGGAGGGGGGAGGGGAATCATGGCGGGGGGAGGGATGGGGTGGAGGTGAGTGGGGGGGTGTTGGGGCGGGGCGTGGGTTGGGATGGGCGGCACAGTAGGAATATTCTGGTGGGTTGGGGGGGTTGTCGGGCGGGCTTCGGGCGGGGCGAGTGCGTGGAGCAAGGGTCGGAGGGAGGGGGGGGCTTTGGGCGAGTGACGAGAGGACGGGCGGATAGGGGGGGTCGGGAGGGACGTGGGGGGGGTGGGGTGTGGCGGGAGGGTCAACGACGTATATTGGGGCGGGTGGGGGCGGGGCAGGGAGGGGGGGGGAGGGGTTAGTAGGGGATGAATGTCAGGGAAGCGCTTTGGAGGGGAGAGTGGGGAGGGCATGTTTTTTTGTTTCTTTCTTTTGTTTCCTTTTTTTTCCTTTTCTTTTTTTTTTTTTTTTTTTTTTTTGTTTTTTTCTTATTTTTTATTTTATTTTCATTTTCTTTCTTAAAATTTAAGCTAACCGGTCACGTGTATCGGGCGAAAGCCTAAGTAATCCCGAGCTCGGCCCGTAGAATTACTAAAGGCATGAAAGCCTTTTAGATTGATACATATACACCTCACCAAGGAAGGTGAGGTGGTTGGTTCATTTGTAAGACTTTCCCTTTGCAAGTAATCCTCCCAATTCTCTCACTTTCTCTCTCTACTTTCTCTCTTTACAAATTCTTATCATCCCTCAATCTTAATTTCTTGTTCATAATATAAAGTGTAAGTGATTATTTGGATTCTGACAAGTTTAGTGTACATCAGAAGGAGTACAACAAAGACAAAATATAAAGGTAAATGTATAATTGAAGAGTCTAAATCGGCTATGACCAAGACAAAAAGGCAACAAGAACAAGAAAGACTTGATCTAGAGACAGCTGTGAGACTACAAGAGGAGTTTGATGAAGAAGAGAGGCAAAGGATTCCAGTAGTACATAAGCACGAACTAGATCTTTTTATGAGTAGATTGGGAAGGACATTAAAGCAAGAGTTGAAGCTTATGAAGAGTTAGTTCAGAGGGCCTCAGACAGGGAAGGATGGTGGTAGGAATAGGGGGAGGGGAGAAGCGGAAGGGAACTCACACCAAATGACAAAACTTCTCTCAACAGGAGGGAGGAAGGGAAGGGAGGGGAAAAGGATAAGAGAAAAGTACAGTGAAGATGATTAAGCAAAGATGCTTGTAGATCTTATCAATCAAAGAAAAAGATATTTTGCTACACAAAAAGCTGAAGCAAAAAGGAACAAGCCCATGACTCAAGCTCAACAGAGGACTTATATGTCCAATTATATCAAGCATATGGGAAATTATAAACTGCAGCAATTAAAGAGACTTTCCTTCAATAAGATCAAGGACTTATTTGAAACTACAATGAGGGGAGCAAACACTTTTGTACCCATGGAGACTGAAATTAGAAGAGGAGTTCCAAAGTTAGTAGCAGATAGTTCACAAGCAGTAGTTACTAAATCTACAGAAGCTGGAGGTACTAAAAGTGTTGTAGAAAAAGAACTTGTTCAACAAAGTTCTAAGAAGCAAAAGTCAGATAAGTTATCACAAGAAGAGCTACAGCAATTGATGATCATAGTTCCAAAACAAGGGATGACTATTGAAGCCCTGCAAACCAAATATCCAATCATTAAGTGGGAGGTTTACACTGAAGATTCAAGAATGTATTGGAAAATCATCCGGGTTGGTAATCACACAGAGGTATATCAGGTTTTTGAAGATATGCTAAAGACTTTTGACAGGGATGATTTAGTCAAACTATGGAGTCTGGTTCAAAAAAGGTTCAACTCAACAGAACCAACAGAAGATACAGAAAGAGAATTATGGGTAGAGTTGAAGAGATTGTTTGATCCTGATGCTGATGATGAGGGAAGTCTCAGAAACATATTCATGATATAACATGGAGACTGTATGATACATGTGGAGTGCATCATGTATCTACAAAGGATGGAAATGTATTCTACATGTGGTTGAAAAGGGAATATCTTTGTCAAGAGGTGTTTTACCAAATGTTAGTTGTTAAAAACTCTTGGTGGACATGATAATGAAATGTTCCAGAGAAATTCTTAGGAGGATAATCATTCAGTTTGAAAGACAAGGAAGATAAAGTGTTGGAAGAACCTCTCATTAGAAAAAGGTTTACAATATACAAAAAATGGCCATGAATCTATGTCATATTATCCATAAAAAAGTGTTTTGGAACATCTCCGAGGGGGGGGGGTATCTCCATGATCAAAAACATTTTGAAAACCGGTTTTGAACCAGTCTCTATTAGAAGAATCGACATCGGTTCTCTCCCTAATAATTGGTCTCCATATTAAAATAAACACACATGTTTCATTGGAAATGGACATTGGTTCTCCCGCAACATGTCTTTATAAAAACATCTAACCTGTCTTTATAGAGTATATAAGACTGTTTTATTCTCAAACATGACTTTTTTCTAACTTATTTTTAAAAAAAATATTTTTGGAATTCTTTAATAAATTCTAAAACTTACAAATTTAACCCACCAAAATAAAGAAATATAAATACAGCAAATATATATAAATTGATTTAGATTGACCAAAAATGTCAAAATCAACAAATTAAAGTAAATAAAGACAACTTCAATTCAACTTAACATAAAGCAAATACAAAATTCAAATCAAAATAAATCACTAGAATTCAACAAATAACCATAAAGAGAAACACTAGAATTCAACATAATTATCTAGGACTAATCTCGCTCAACGGTAAAACCATGCGCCATGATGCGTTAAACTATATGTTCTCCAAGGACGCTTATTAGTCCAAGGTACCTACAAGTAATTTAATGAAATAAAAACATCAGTAATCTAAAAAACAAGAACTCGCACGTCTACACGTCTGTTACTAATTCACAAAGTAATGTATTATATATGCCTAATGCAGTTTGCTTCCAAATAGCGAAAAAATAAACAAATTAGATTGCCCATATACATTGAAGAGGTTGAACCAGAAACCTGCATAAGGAGAAGACAAGGAGTAGCCATGTGGGGTCGGCATTTGCCTTGGAGCAGATTTCTGTAAAACAAACATTTTGTTGAAAGACTAATTAATAAAGATAATTGTAGGACAAAATACACATCAAAAAAAGAATATATGATAGCCAAATAACTTAAACTTAATTATACTCAACGTAGAACTAAAATTCTCGTTATAGAACTTAAATACAAATATTCTTACTAAGCATGCCGAGAGCAATTAGTTTCTTTAGTGCGTTGTTCTATGAAATCTGTTGGAACTCAAATAGAGGAATATAAAGCACACTTTCAAACAAAAATAAAATCGGTAGATATATCTAGCTCATAACAAGAGCGATAACTACTGCGAGATATGTAATAAACGGATTGTGTAACTTACTGAGTTATGATCAGCTGGTCTTAGCTGTGTACAGTTGCTCATATTGCAAGTAGTCTGAAAAAGAAAAAGTTGACTCAATATATAAAACATCAAAATGAGTACTCTTTCTAACGTTCTTTGAACATCTGAAAATACTAAAAAAACCCACCCCAATATTCATTATCTTAACTAGTGGGGGGGGGTGGGAATGCTAATTACCTTGAAGGCTTGAACAATTTATTTACAAATATTTATATCCTGTAAACTTGCATAGATCACGTCTATGACAATTTTTTTTCGCGTGTGCAAGCACTGCTCATTTTTAACTTAGGAGCCATTCCTTTTTTAGTTTTTAGATACATTGTAGTAACATATCATTGAAATATCTAAGTTTAAGATAGTTATCATCACGAGTTCACGACCACGGCCCATTTATGAAGAAAACTAGATAAGAGATTAAGAGGGGCGTTACATAGTGTATGGGGTATTTGTGAAACTTATAATAATGTTAAAAATCTTGTAAATTGAAAGTTTTGCATTTAAGAATACAAAATTGAATTTCAGATTTGATTATTTTCAAACTTTTGTAGATAATTTTAAAGAATAAAAAAATAATAGTAATGACATAAGATGTTTTATCTAAATCTTTTTTTCTCTTTAGTCAACATAATACTTTCATTTTAACCCATCTTTTAAGTTGCCATCAGTAACATGAATTGCTACTCTATAAAACAATAATTGTGATATGATATTTCATTTGTTTGCTGCAACGGTATGAAAATAATAGAAGCTGATATCAATGTATAAACATTCGTATTACAACCATTGTCCAAATGAATATATTGTTATCCAACTAAATTGGGCAACTAATTATATGTCGCATATGAATGGAAGACAATGACCTAAAGATAATTTTAAAAGTTGTATGATTTTTATGATTGTTCAAGCGTATCACACAAGTAGAAATAACCTCATGAATTTGATATTTTACAACATTCGACGCGGAATTAGTTATGGCAAGACATAGCAAGCTATTTTTTATGCTTAGTGAATAAAATGTTTCAAGAAAGACACATTTTCTTACAGAGTTCTAATACTTTTTTATTTTCTTTGTACTAAACCATGTATTTATCAAACAACATATTTGCAGGCAACTTGTTAATAATCATATGTAGTGCAAAATGAACATCATGATTTAAGGTTTTTGGAGACGATGTTGAATTACGCGAAGAAAAAAGAACTAATAGAGTTGTGAGAAACAAATAATGAAAGGTTACATGCTCCAACCAAATATCTTCTGCTTCTTTTATTAATATACTTTGACCTGAACTTTACTCCTGTCAGTAGTATGTTACATGTACTATAAAAGAATTTTTTTTATATGGTATAAAAACCTAGCATACATTAAAAGATGAGTATGAAACACAATTAGAATATGAGTTAAAATGTAGGTTCAAATGATTGGTACTCACACAATTGCTTTCGTTGTTTTGTATAGTTTCAAGGCATACTCGCTCCTCACATTCCATGTTATTCTAGGCACCTAGCCAAAGAAAAAGAAGAAGCACCAATGTCAACTCACCATCACAACTAAAATGCCTAAATGGCTTAGAAAAAAGAACACACATCTCATTGTTTTTTACATTTTCTAGAACTGTTTGCATACTGGGCAGTTGATTTGATAGAACTATGATTATCCAAGATTCCTTTGGCATTTTAAGTCCGTTTTTGGTTATTTTAGCTCGTTTTTAAAGGTAAAAGGTATGTGTGATTAAGCACATACCAGCTATAAATATAATCTCAATTGCCTTTGCCAAACTCACATACTCTCCTGAACGAACATAACCCAGACCTCAATCGATCTTTTCTTACTCAACAATAGCGATTTTGGAGTTTTGTGACACACACAACATGGTCGCTTACTTAAAGAAAACAGAGGACAGTGAAGGATTTCATCAAATAGTGGATTTTCTCAATACAAGTCACATTCGGCATGCTCTTACTGAAAATCCCACTATCTATGTTTCTCTTATTTAACAGTTTTGGCAAACTCCTACTACAAGCACACTTGATAATGGAGAAATGGAAATAACTGCTACAATAGATGGAAAATTTAAGATTGTTACTGAGGCATCTATTAGGAGGCATATCAAGTTACAAGATTCTGATGGTATTAGTAATTTGCATACTACTGAAATTTTTGAACAACTTTCTCTTATGGGGTATGTGTCCAATTCTGACAAATTTAGCTTTCAAAAAGGACACTTTTCCCCTCAATGGAGATTTTTTATCCATACCATCCTTCATTGTTTAAGTTCTAAGAAAACTGCTTGGGAACAATTTAGTAGCAATATAGCAACTGCTATCATTTGCTTGGCCACAAATAGAACTTTTAATTTTTCTAAATTAATTTTTGATAGTATGGTGAAAAACTTGGATAGTAAGACTAATTTTTTAATGTATCCAAGATTTATACAAATCTTTTTGAACAAGCACAAGAGACTGCTTCTATCTTACAAAAGAACTTATATTGCTCCTACCCATACACAAAAACTTTTTAGCAATATGAGGATGGCTTCTAAGGGTTATATTGGGATGGACATTCTATTGTTTCCAACAATGCTTGTTCAGGGCCCAATTTTTTAGGGTCAAGGATCAACAGTCCCAGTTGAGTCCCATCACATACCCACAGGTGCTCCATCAACCTCACAACCACATCTTTCACCAACACTTAGGAGTTCTATCAGATAGGAAACTGAGGTTCCTGAGCCCAGTTCTCCTCCTCACACCAATGTAGCAGATAAGGCTGCTTCCACATGTATGGATGTCAAATATGGAGGGGCTGCCACTACTGTCACTGGATTAGAAGCAGGACAGGGCAGTAGTAACCCCTACCATGCCCTATGATTCACCTCTCCCAATAGTTCACACGCTTGGAAGTGATGAGGACAGAATGCAACACAATGAATTGATGGATTTGGTTACAAAATTGTTAGACAAATTGTAGCTTTGGAGACACACTTGACGCATACAAAGAAAGTTTATGGTGCTGCTTTTACAAAGCTTATCAAGAAGGTGAAGAGGTTGGAGAAAAAGGATAAGCTCAGCAAGTCAAGAAGAAAACTCAGACTGGTTCTCTCAGATGAAGAAGGTTCAGATTCAGATATTTTTGCTCAAGCGGATCCTTCCAAAGAAAGGAGGAAAATTGCTAAAATTGATGAAGATAAGGGGATTACTTTGGTACAAATGGGTATTTCTACTACTAGTACAGATTTTACCACTGCTAATGTACCAGTTACTACTGCTGGTGCAGAAATTCGTACTGCCAGCCCTGAAGTTAAAACTGTTGGTGATTCTGTTTATGATATTGCTGCTGAAAGTTTAGTGTACATCAAAAGGAGTGCAGCAAAGATAAAAGATAAAATTAAAGGTATAATGGAAGAGTCTGAATCGGCTATGACCAAGATAAAAAGGCAACAAGAACAAGAAAGACTTGGTCTAGAGATAGCCGTGAGACTAGAAGAGGAGTTTGATGAAGAAGAGAGGCAAAGGATTGCCAGAGTACATGAAGCAGCTAGATCTTTTTTTGAGGTAGAATGGGAAGACATTAGAGCAAGAGTTGAAGCTTCTGAAGAGTTAGTTCAGAGACTACAGATAGAGGAAAGAGAAAAGTACAGTGAAGATGATCAAGCAAAGATGCTTGTAGATCTTATCAATCAAAGAAAAAGAAATTTTGCTGCACAAAAAGCTAAAGCAAAAAGGAACAATCCCATGACTCAAGCTCAACAGAGGACTTATATGTCCAATTATATCAAGCATATGGGAAACTATAAACTGCAGCAATTAAGTAGACTTTCCTTTGATGATATCAAGGACTTATTTGAAACTACAATGAGGAGAGCAAATACTTTTTTACCCATGGAGACTGAAATTAGAAAAGGAGTTCCAGAGTTAGTAGCGGATTATTCACAAGCAGCAGTTACTAAATCTACATAAGCTAGAGGTACTAAAAGAGCTACAGAAGAAGAACTTGGTTAACAAAGTTCTAAGAAGCAAAAGTCAGATGAGCTATCACAAGAAGAGCTACAACAATTAATGATCATAGTTCCAGAAGAAAGGATGAATATTGAAGCCCTGCAAACCAAATATCCAATCATTGATTGGGAGGTTTACACTGAAGAATCAAGAATTTACTAGAAAATCATCTGGGTTGGTAATCATACAAAGGTATATCAGGTTTTTGGAGATATGCTAAAGACTTTTGACAGGGATGATTTAGTCAAACTATGGAGTCTGGTTCAAGAAAGGTTCAACTCAATAGAAGATAAAGAAATAGAGATCTGGGTAGAGTTGAAGAGACTGTTTGAACCTTATGCTGATGATGAGTTATAGAAGTCTCAGAAACATATTCATGATATAACATGGAGACTGTATGATACATGTAGAGTGCATCATGTATCTACAAAGAATGGAATGGATATCTACACGCTTGTTGAAAGGGAATATCCTTTGTCAAGAGGTGTTCTTACACAGATGTTAGTTGCAAAGCTCTTGGTGGAATAAAATAATGAGATGTCCAGAGAACTTCTTAGGAAGATATTCATGCAGATTTAAAGACCAAGAAGATAAAATGTTTGGAAGAATCTCTTATAGAACAAGGTTTAATTCAAGAAACTTGAAAATTTGGAGGTAAATCACAAGTTTAGGGGAGGATTGTTGAGAATTAAATGTGTTCATACTTAGTATTGCCAAGTCAAGAGTTAGTACTGCTCAAGTTACAACTGCCAATATTAACTAGTTAGTACTGCTAGAAGAAAGTTAGTAATGTCAGTACTAATTTAATACTGCTGAAGGACTTAAGACTGCTGCATGAAGATTAAAGACTGCTAAAGAGATAAAGATGTGTCAATAAATTTGTATTGACTTATTTAGAGTATATTCTATATAGTTAGAAAGATACGTATAAGTTTAACATTATAGAAGATTTGTAGTTATCTTGTAAAGGACTCCTTAGTATATAAAAGGAGATCCTAGTTTATGGTTTTGAATACACAATAGTCATAGACGTTTTGATACATAGCTTCAAGGTTGTAAACCCGTACTACACAGAGTACTCGTATTATTCATAATAATAATATTGGAGCTTTTCAGTTATATCATTTTTCTTAAAGTTTACTGTTTCATTAACATTCTTCGAAGTATTAAAGAGTAGATTCCGCATACTCTTTAGTATTCATAAAGTTTCTAACATAGTTGTTTTCGATTTATCCAAAGTAACTTAATCTTTATAAGCTAAGGAATAGATCTTAAGTTGGGATCAACATTATAGTTTAGATTTTTATTTTGGTAAAACCGGCATTCTTTATAACCTTAAGCTCTGATTACCAATCTGTCACACCCCACCAAGGCAGAAACGCGAGGTGTAACATATTAATAAACATCGCACAAGATGATAGATAAAACACCATACCTGAATTAAGATAAAAGAAAATTATCCGAATTACAACATTTCCAAGTACAAGTTTAAAAAGTACAAATGACAATAACTTGAAAGAAAGTAGACATCTTGAACATGTCTAATTGCAATGCACTAAGTTTCCACTTTACGAATGGCACCTGAAAAGCATGATAAAAATGGTCAACTATCAAAATAGTTGGTGAGCTCACAGGATTATGTACACAAAATATGGTTTTTTTTAAAGTGAGTAGATGCCCAAACATAGTTCCCAATTCAATATCAAGTTGCCAAAACAAGTCGTGAATCCAAACTGATTCAAATTTCCAAAGACAGTTATCGTTACCTAAAGTAACGTAATATAAATCAATGTATATGTACGCTATAGTGTTTATACGAGGCACTACTTAAACGCATTCAGCCTTCCAATTCCGAGTTCCATTCACTTAGTGTAGCAACCCCACACTAAAATAAGTTGCAAGTTCAACAAGTGTCGCAACACAAGTCATATGTCCTAGTACTATGCACCCCGTTTATGGTGGGAGTGAGGGGGGGCTAATCTCCTAATATCGTTATCCATATGTACTAACGTCTCAATCCTGTTGAGGGGGATATAATGAACTAAAAGTAGTGGCGGGTTCCAAGCATACAACATAATACATATTAAGTTCAAGTTCAACACGTTTTCCAAGTTCAAATCAAGTTCAAGGATGCTCGGAAGTTTAAAAACAAAGAAGTACGAGCATAGTAATGTATTAGACACATCATGCTTTCCACCCCCAATATCATAAAAACGATAAAAGAGGGGCAGTGAGAAACTCACCGTAATTAGAAGTATCGACTGAGAAAATCAACAAAGGAAGAAGAACGCCAACAACTCAACCGTGACCTATAATAATAGTGGTCCGCGTATAAAAAAATATACTTATAAGAAAATGCATATTTCGCATAAGTATAAGATATATATATATATATTAATATATGATAATATTATATATATATTTCCGGCGATATAAGAAATCATAATTGTAAGTAATCCATGTGCGCGCAAACTTACTTTACTTTATATCCCTCTAATGTTTTCGCCTTAAGTTTAACTCAATTTTAACCCATTCCGACTAAAATGTAATTTTAATGAAAATTTCCCATTTTTTTAATACCTCGTTATACGAGAGATTAAACATCTAACGCGAACTAAAATGAAAGAACCAACTTATTAGTTGTAATATCAGTTTTTTGTTAATATAATTTACGCATAATCATTTGGAAAAACACTAATTGTACAATCTTAAGAATTTTCCAAGTTGTCTTTTTATCTTATAAAATACTCTCTAAGTCTGACACCGTCCAAAAAGCGACCCGCTAAAATGCATTGTTCACAGACTCGGACTCTAAGAAAGCATATTGATGTAAAACGTACGTTTCGACAACATTTAGTTTAAACCCGAGACCCGAACTTGAAGGAAAATGACAAAAATTCCCCTTATTTAGTCTGCAGAAGAAATCATGTTTATTGAAGATATATGGAGCATCTAATCCTAAGCTTTTTGACCCTTTAACATGCGTTTTTAGATTTAGTTATCCTCGCGGAAAAATAAAACGGCATTTTAAACGACTTTTTAGTTTTACTCGAGACCCAAAACTTGACAAAAAAAATAATAAAAATGCCCCCTGCAAGTTTCTGTAGAAAACTAACATTTTTATTAAGAGCTGATTGGAATTTTATAGTTTTTCAAATCTTCAAATGGCCGCCAAACGTTTGTTTTAAGAGTTATCAAACGATCCATATATCGAATCGAAGCTACGGACATCCTCTACCATATCCTTAAGCCCAAAATCAGTTTTACAATTTTTGACTCACCCGAAAAAGACATGCAAACTTTCTGCCCTAAGTGAGTATCTTTCAACCCCTTCAAAACTTCAATTTCTCGCGTTTCGAACATCGCCAACGGTCCTAAACTAGCCTAGCCTCATAACTAAACATCTCAAACCATCATTAAACCTCAAAACGTGACATGCACCACAATCAATAGACTCACAATACAAGATCAAACACATGCATAGAATATATATATTTAAATCGATGTAAAAGAGTAATAAAAATACTTACAACCACTAGGAATGCAAGAGAAATCAAAACAATCAAACTCTCCTTGGGTTTGATTCTTGGCCGAACACCACAATACCTAAAACAAAGACCCAAAACTTGATTTTGTAACACCAAATCTTGTTAACACACTTAATATCAACTTCTTGTAACACCAATTACACTCAATTAGATCGAAACCCTTCAAAATCAAAAATCAAGAAAATCAAAAACTTGAGTGAAAATCAATCATTGCATGGTACATTAGATCTTGATAGGAATTAAGTAGGGAATATATGTTATTTTTGGGGAAATTATTGAAGTGAATTTGGGATGGTTGATGATGGATTTTTGGGGGTTTTCTTGTGGCTTGCGTCGTATAGTGAAGAGAGGGAGAGGGACACCGAATTTTTTTTATTAATTGTGTGTTTTTATGGAGAGTTTGAGTGGTATTTAGAATATATATATAAGAGATATTAGGGGCTAGATAAACTTTTATTTTTATATAAAAAGGGACATTGGTTTGGATGTTGTAACCGGCCCTCTTATTTGGGTTGAGCTTGGTTGGATATCTTTTTGTTGTTAAATTTATATTACACAAATTCTCGGGCCCAAACACTTAATTAACTCGTTATAATTTGTAAAAACACGAGTTTGACGCGGTTTCGGCCAAATGCGGGTAAAAGTCAAAAAATACAAACAAAAAAAAATGAGCTTTCGAAGCTAAAATATGGAGTTGTTGATTTCTTGATCGTTAAAAATGATAATTATCCAAAGCATGACTCGCGGATAACTAAAACTGACGATTTTAATAAAAACCGACTAAAATAGAAAAATAAATTCTATAAAATTTAGAAAATTATAATAAAGCTCAGGATAAATAGTGACCTTAAATCTAAATATAAATATTTCCAATTAAATATAATCATGGCTCGGAATTAACATTGACTTAAAACACGAGTTGCACAAAAACAAGCGTTAAATGCTAAGAGTAATGTGACCACATAAAAGTGACTCCATAAATAATTAAGAGAGTCAATTATCATACGTTTGCTTTCGGTTACTGACCTCAAATTTGACGGATGTCACAAATTTTGCCCGGTCGATGAGATGCAGAAACTAGAAACTGAGTTCTGGAAACACGCCATGGTCGAGGCTGGCCATGCTGCGTATACTGATAGGTTCCATGAGTTGGCTAGGTTAGTTCCTCGCTTAGTTACCCCTGAAAACAAAAGGATTGAGAGGTACATTTATGGCCTTGCTCCATAAATCTGAGGTATGGTGGCAGCAATAGAGCCGGTAATAATTCAGAGGGCTATGCAAAAAGCTGGAACACTAACAGATGAGGTGTTAGGAATGGGTCACTGAAGAGGAACCCTGAGAAGAGAGGGAATGGTGGGGAGCCTAATAGAGATAGGAATGCGAGAGATGGGAACAAGAGGACTAGGACTGGGAATGCTTTTGCTACAACCACTAACCCGGTAAAGAGAGGGTACAAGGGCACAATCCCTAAGTGTGTAAGCTGTAACCTACACCACCCACCTAAGATGCCTTGTCAGGCTTGCTCTAACTGTGACCACCCTAGACATATGGCAAAGAACTGTAGAGTGGCTCCTAAGATGGTGAACCCGGTCAATGCTAGAAACCCAACTGCTGCTCCTGGAGCATGTTATGAGTGTGGAGGAACCGATCATCTTAAGGCAACATGTCCTAGGTTGAACCAAGCACAAAGGCCAAGGGGAAACCATCCAAACCAAGTTGTTGGTGGTAATGGGGGACAAGGTCATGGTAACAATGATAACTAGGCATGTGGAAGGGCGTTTATGCTGGGAGCAGAGGAGGATCGCCAAGACCCGAACATCGTGACGGATACGTTCACTTTAAACGATCACTATGCTACAACTCTATTCGATTATGGTGCACAACACTATTCGATAAAGGGTGCCAATGGTGCCGATATCGTCTCAGTTATTCCACTACTTTATCATACCTCTGGTTTAGGCAATAGAGCCCAAGTTGATTTTATGATTTAGTTATGAGATTGAGATAGGCTAGCAGGCAGCTAGCAGAAGATTGAAAAGTTATTTAGGTTGCAAACTAGAAATAGAAGTGCACAGTTTGATATTAATGTGATAAAGTTGTAGAAGCGGGAGTTTACGATTAGAGATCATAATAAATTGGATTGTTTGTCCAACCATAATGCTAGAAATAATTTGTCACAAGAGGTAGTTAGAATAACCCCTCCAAAGATGCGGCAAAGTAACTAAGTTATAGAGGATGAAAGATCAAAAGAGAAAAGTAAACATCTAATTGAGACAAAGGCCAAGGAACAGAAAACATAAGAGAAAAAACAATAAGAGATTGTTATGGTTAGAGACTATCCTAAAGTATTTCCGGATGACCTATCAGGATTGCCACCAAATCGAGAGATTGAATTTCGTTTTGAGTTAATCCCTAGAGCAATATCGGTCGTGAAATCTCCCTATCGATTAGCACCTTCTGAAATGGAGGAGTTGCCGGGTCAACTCAAAGAACTCCAGGACAAGGGTTTCATTTGACCAAACTCATCGCCTTAGGGAGTACCGATATTATTTGTTAAGAAGAAGGATGATTCCTTTAGAATGTGCATTGATTATAGAGAGATGAACAAGTTGACCATTAAGAACCGTTATCTACTCCCTAGGATAGACGACCTATTCGATCAACTTTAA
Organism: Tanacetum coccineum; assembly: GCA_026074375.1. Classification (NCBI taxonomy): domain Eukaryota; kingdom Viridiplantae; phylum Streptophyta; class Magnoliopsida; order Asterales; family Asteraceae; genus Tanacetum; species Tanacetum coccineum. Next base: position 72,201 of record BQNB010014334.1, read on the forward strand.
GGATCACAATACTTCTCTAAGATAGATCTTAGGTCCGGATACCGCTAGCTGAGAGTGCATGAGGATGACATTCCAAAGACTACGTTTAGAACTCGTTATGGACATTTCAAGTTCACAATAATGCCCTTTGGTCTGACTAACGCACCAGCGGTATTTATGGATCTGATGAACCGAGTGTGTAGGCCTTATCTAGAAAAGTTTATGATAGTGTTTATTGATGATATTTTGATTTACTTTAAGACCCGAGAAGAGCATGAAGTGCACCTAGGGTTACTCTTAGAATTGCTCAAGAAAGAGACACTATATGCTAAGTTTTTCCAAGTGCGAATTCTGGTTACGAGAAGTATAGTTTCTTAGGCATGTGATTAATGGAGATGGTATTCATGTAGACCCTAGTAAGATTGAAGCTGTTAAGAATTGGGAAGCCCCTAGAACTCCGTTTGAAGTTCGTTCAATCTTAGGTTTGGCAGGGTATTATCGTCAGTTCATAGAGAACTTTTTTAAGATTGCTAAATCCCTAACCATCTTGACCCAGAAGTGTAAGACATTTGATTAGGGTGAGGAGCAGGAAAGGGCATTTCAAACTTTGAAGGACAAATTGTGTAATGCGCTTGTTCTAGCTCTCCCTGATAGACCAGAAGACTTTATGGTATATTGTGATGCGTCCGGCTTAGGACTAGGCTGTGTGTTGATGCAGAGAGGTAAGGTGATAGCATATGCATCTAGGCAGTTGAAGATCTATGAGAAGAATTACACCACCCATGATTTAGAATTGGGTGTGGTTGTATTTGCACTTAAGATTTGGAGACATTATTTGTACAGGACAAAGAGTGTCATATATACTGATCATAAGAGTCTCTAACACATCTTTAGCCAAAAAGAACTGAACATGCATCAGCGTCGCTAGATAGAGCTCTTTAGTTACTATGACTGCGAAATTCGCGACCATCCTGGTAAGGCGAATGTAGTAGCTGATGCACCAAGTAGAAAAGAGAGGGTGAAACCTAAGAGAATTTGAGCTATAAATATGACCCTTCAGTCGAGTATCAAGGATAGGATACTAGCGGCTCAGAAGGAGGCATCTGATGATCGAATATGGGTCCCTTTGAAGGGCGAAGTGAGAACCCTGATAATGGATGAAGCCCATAAGTCAAAGTACTATGTACACCCAAGAGGTGATAAAATGTACTATGATCTTAGGGATAGGTATTGGTGGCCAGGAATAAAGAAAGATATAGTTGTATATGTTAGTAGGTGTTTGACTTGTTTAAAGGTTAAGGCTGAACATCAGAGACCGTCTGGCTTACTGCAACAACCTGAAATCCCTGAGTCGAAATGGGAGAGAATAGAAATGGATTTTGTAACAAAGCTACTAAGGACTAGTAGTGGGCATTACGCTATTTGGTTCATTATGGACTGGTTAACTAAGTCTGCTCATTTTCTACCTATACGTGAGGACTATAAAATGGATAGGTTAGCTAGACTCTATCTAAATGAGATTGTTGTTAGGCATGGTGTGTCGATCTCAATCATATTTGATTGTGATAGTCGTTTCACATCAAGGTTTTGGCAGTCAATGCAAGAAGCATTAGGAACTCATTCGGACATGAGTATGGCTTACCACCCTTAGACCGACGGTTAAAGTGAGTATACTATCCAGACCTTGGAAGCCATACTTAGAGCATGCGTCCTAGACTTCGAGGGAAGTTAGGATATTCATCTTCCATTAGTTGAGTTTTTGTATAACAATAGTTATCATTCTAGTGTGAGGTGCACACCTTTCAAATCCTTGTACGGTAGGAAGTGTCGCTCGCCGATTATGTGGGCAGAAGTTGGAGAAGGGCATTTGATAGGGCCTGAGTTAGTACAAGAAACCACTGAGAAGATCTTGTAGATTAAGGATAGACTTAAAGCTGCACGTGACCGTCAGAAAAGCTATGCTGATAAAAGGAGAAAACCCTTAGAGTTCAGTGCAGGTGAGTATGTCTTGCTTAAAGTGTCACCTTAGAAAGGTGTGGTACGCTTTAGGAAGAAGGAGAAATTAGCACCTAGGTTTGTTGGACCATTTGAGATCACTGAGAGGATCAGTCCAGTGGCCTATAGACTTAGATTACGTGAAAAGCTTAATGGTGTTCATGACACGTTCCATGTGTCGAATCTTAAGAAGTGTTTGGCTGACCCAACACTGCAGATACCTTTGGGTGACATCTAAGTTGATGCTAAGTTGAACTTTGTGGAAGAACCTATGGAAATCTTAGAACGAGAGTTCAAGAAGCTTAAGCGAAGTAGAATTTCCATCGTCAAGGTTCGGTGGAATTCAAAACGTGGGCCTGAATTCACGTGGGAACGTGAAGATCAAATGAAACTTAAGTATCCATATCTTTTTAATTCTAGCAGTAGTTGAATTTTTGGGTCAAAATTCTTTTTAAGGGGGCTAGAATGTAACCTTTTTTCCTTTTTCTGAGATTTGAATATTCTAATTTAGTCCTTTGACTTTTTGACTTTTGTTAGTTTTGTTAGAACAAGTACCGCGTTGACGGTGGTGAATCAATATGATTTTGGTTATTTGGTGTTTATGTTGCATGTGTTAATCCTTTTTAGAGGATTTTATCTATGCTGATTATGTTCCGGGAGGTTTGTCCCGTAAATAGCTTGAAATGCCAAAAAACGAGTCCCGACACGTCCGTTAATGTTCAAAACGAATTTTGGGAAGTTTAATTTAGAAATATGTCGTGTAAATATTCTAAGTTCTTGTAAAAGTAATTTTAAGTCTAATAAAAATATTAGGAAACTTTAGGTAATATTTTAAAGTCGAGAACGTTAAGTTTTAAGGAAAATCGACACAAAACGAACCAACCCGAACCCCCTTGGATTCCCACCCGCGATCAAGCCTTGTGGGGGACAAGGATGGCTTCTTTTTAGCTCTTGTTTCCAACCTTCTAGTACATATGTTTTTGTCTAGATTCATATCACACATAGTTTATGATTTGAAAACATTTCTCTCTTCTTTCTCTCTTGGTGCTCGTCCTAACTTGCTTTCAAAACCCTCTTTGTAAGTTATGTTTTTCTCAAATATTCTTGTACTTTTGAATGTCTAATGATGCGTAGAAGCTAGCTGTACGTT